>LOEQ01001554.1:110717-123477 GCA_001685075.1 Bramus lutescens
ATTTTATTTTATTTTATTTTTATTGTAATATTTTAACTAAAATCATACTCTCATACTGTCACGTCAGTAATTTTTGCCTTGCCATGAACTGAAAGAGGGAAGATAGTTCCTCTTCCACAGAGCAGATCATAATATTATTCAACATACTAACAACTGTCTATGAGGAACAATTTAGATAAGCTTGCGGCCCCACATAAAATGTTCAGAATCCTTAATCTTCAGGGCAAGTTACACAACCCACTGTGTGTCTAAGTCACTTGGACTTCTGAATTTGACCCATCCTGTGAAATCTGAAGCTTTATAGACCTACACAAAAGTCTTACTGTCCTGTCTGATTGTACGCTGCGACTTAAAAGGTATCATTTGACACTAATCCAGTAATCCTGTGTCTTCTGTCAAAATCTTCAAAACCATGTGCAAACTTGCAATTGGGCTGTTTTTAGGGGGAGAAGTGAATTAGGATTCTTACATTAAACTCACATCAAACTCTAAAACAGGTTAATTAACAGTTTACATTCAAACGCACATGTTTAAATTCCAAGAAATGATTTGGAGGAATCTTCACTATTTCAAAGTAAACAATAACCCATGTCAAAAATGCAAGCTGCATTAAAATTTTATAAATTTGCTTTCTTTAATATCATGATAGCCTGTTTATCAAAAGATTAGACAGAGATTTAAAAATGTAGTCATTTGTCTTTGGTGACAAAGACGACATCCAGCCTTCCTAAGTAGTCTCCAAAGCTTGTTGTGTTTAGAAATGCCAGGTGGAACAATCCTTTATGAGATGACAGTCTGTCCAGTAGCTATGATTTGAAATGATGAACATACCCATTCAACACACTTATTTTAAATTTTTAAATTTTATTTTATATGTATGAGTGATTTCCCTGAATGTATGAATATGCACAATGTATGTTCAGGGCCTTCAGAGACCAGAACTAATCATGGGACAACCTAGAATTTGGATTACTGGTGGTTGTGAGCCATTCTGTGTGCTGGGAACCAAGCCTGGCTCCTTTGATAATGTAGTGAATGACCTTAAGCTCTGAGCCATCTCTGCAGCCTCGGCTGGCTCTGTGCATTGTGACAGGGCGTGTCTGTGACTCTTCAGTCACTTCACTCTGCACTGTTGGGTATCATTACCTCGCGTGCTCACCCCTCCTTGCTTCCAAAACTGGGCAGTTGACTCAATAAAATCGCTGTGACTCTACTATCTTTGACAGAATGTGGGCCTGTGAGCTGCCTATTAATTTGAGGATATAAGAAAAGTGTGAGAGAAATGCAAAATTCTGATATTTTAGTTTTTGACAATTTCCATTTTTCTGAATGATTATTTCATTATGACTTAGCCTTGTAAAAGTTGTATGATGAGTCAAATAGGCTGCTCCTGTGGACGTGTGGATGGAGAGCAGAATATGACTGCATTTGATTCTTTAGGAACTTAGTTAAGTACGTTACCAGAGAAGGGCTCAAATGTCACCACATCAAAACCTCAACCCTTATCCTTTCTCATAGTCAGTTTGCTGTAACCTGAGATACCCATTCATCATACTGGTCCTGCATCCAGGGGAAAGCTTAGACCAAACTTGAGTAAGATGCTGCATATCTGTCTTCCATCTACACAGGAAGCTGAAACAGAAGGATCACAAACTTGAGGCCAACCTGTGCTACTTGTGGCCAACCTGTGCTACTCAGGAAGTTCAAAAGGATATCCAGACACAACAATAGAAATAAAGAAGGCTGTAGACAAAGCTAAGGTGTAGAATACTTGCCTGGCATACAAGTGATTCTCTTGTTTCTGTCCCTAGAACTAAAAAAGTCCTCCAAAACCAAAGGGTTAAAGGAATGTTAAATATATATACCAGGGAGAGAAATGAGAAGCAAAAAAACTGGATTGCTCAAATGAATTAGAAATTTTGATTACCGGTGCTTGAGGCCAGCAATATTTGTGATGTTTCAGGCCCAAGGGTGCCAGACTGCCTGTGAAAAAGACAAAATTAATTAATGTTTTCTGAGATTAATTAGAAAATTAAATGGAAGTAAAACGAAAGCCAGCATGGCTTAGCCTGCTCGATTTATGACCGTGTGTCAGTAGATTTCAGTGTTACTCCAAAGTTCTGTGTTTTACTTGAATAAAAATATAGTCAAATTGCCTGTAATTGATTTTGCCTCCTCCCCTGCACCAAATGCCCAGCCTAACTTCTAAGAATGTCACAGACCTGCAAAGCATTGAGATCCCTGGCAAAATTAAAGCTCCCTGAAGTTCCTTTACTGGATGTAAGCTAAATTCCCCAAACTTCTAGTGAAATTTTGGAATCTTGACACAGTCAACTTGGTCAACTCTTTTTTGGACGGCCCCTGTGGATACCATAGGCTTTTCCAATTACTTTCTTGGACAATGCAAGAGACCGCTGCCTTGTGAAGAAGGCCACTGATGCAGTGGCAGCAAACAAGAGTTATTTTTAATTTCCTACTTGGAAGTAACAAAGCAAACATCTTCAAATTCTTTCCAGTCCTGAGTCTTGCTTTCTATGAAGGTAATATAAGCACCTTCCACATGTCAATACAAAGCAACCAGGTAATTCGGAAAAGCCAATTTTCTGTTGCTATCGCATCTATAGCTTAATACAGGTGGCAGTCACGGACATTATGTAATTTACGGAAATACAGAAAGATCTGTTTTAGTAGACACAAGGCTGAGCAAATGTGATAGCCTTTCACCAAACAGGCTATGCATCTTAAGATAGTCATGACATGTGCTAAAAGTCTTACTCCACTCTAACTTCTGCCCGTTTTACAGATTTGCGTTCTCTGAGTTTGTTTGTGCCACCATTGCCAGTCTGTTGCCTCTTCTTCAGAGCCTATGATGAACTGCCTGTTGGAATAACATGGGGTTGCCACATTCACTAATGCCATTCTCGGCAGCCAGAGGTTCCAGCAAGCTCAACAGATGACTGACTTTGTCGTGACATAGAATCTCAGAGCAAGGAAATAGGAAAGCAGTCACACCCATTTCCACGCCCAGCTGGCCTTCTTCTAATTTTTTGAAGGACTGTCCAGTAGCAGATTTTTTTTAAGCACACTTAGTAGATTATCTGTGGTGTTTGTTTTGACAAACGCTCTTAAGTTTGAGGTGATTAGTGCTGCTGTGTCATCAAAATAAACATTTGTGTTATCAGATCCTTTATGTCCTTTATTAAAGGCTAACTTGGTCCTTCTCCAGGGACAAAGACTTTCATACTTAGATACTGAGATCGTAAACGAAAGTGAGAATATATTTACTTTAAAACTGAATAAGATTATTTTTAAGACATATCAATAATTTCAGTAGTTGACTGCAAAGAACCCTTATTATGCTTCCCTGAATAAAGTAGTCAACACTTTTCTGTAATCCTACAAACATATGAAGGACTCTTAACACTACATTTCTTTCCACCCATGAGAAATGTTAGGTCCATTGAAAATTCTGAAGAAAGGAAATAGGCATTAATATATGTGAACATATTTATTTACACGTAGAACTTTTTGTTTATCAAGAGGAAATGTATTACTCTTGCAGGATGCCCTATAGAATTAGTTCTTTGCAATAAAGTGGTTAAATAATTGACTAAACCCTATAATTTAAAGAAAGGGTGTTTTAATTCAGGGTACAGGTACCAGTTAGCATTCTGTAGCTGTGACAAAGACACCAGAGGAAACACCCCAAGAAAAGAAATGTTCATGTTGACCCAAGTTTTCAGAAAATCATTGCGGTGAGACCATGTAGGGGGCAGGAGCTTCATTTCATAAAGAGCAAGAAGAGAGAGATAGGAAAAGATCTGAGACCAGATATCCCTGAGGACCTGACTCAGTAACCTACTTCCTGTGATCATCTCCCATCCCCTAAATTACTCAAGAATTCTTGTCCCAAATACAACTGCTAACTGGGGACAAGCCCCAACATGAACATATCTCCTGGATGCTCCATTAACAATAAACATGGAAAGGTGTGGTCTTCAACACATCCGAAAACACAGCAAATGCACCTAATCCCAGATAATCAGATTTATTAAATAGTATGCATGCCTTATTACCCTGAAACAAATCGAATTAGTTTTTGGAAGAAAGAAAAAGGATGTAAGTAGCCCTGATTTGGATTGTGCTCTTATGATCACCCTTAATGGTTCAAATCCAAACCAGCATTGAGTTGCTCATGCCAAATACTGCACCCGCAGACGAAAACTTGAAGAAAGCAGATGCCCACACAGTTAAGGTGTTTCCTGAAAGTGAAAGGTTTCGGTTTATGCAATACAGAAGTCAGCATTGCTTCCACTGGCAGTAACCCAGCCTTCAATACTAGGTGTTTCTTCATCAACAGTCACAAAAGCCACTCCTCTGTTATAGCTCAGTGGAAAAACTTTATCATTTATGAAATGAGACATTGCCAATTCATGGATCACAAGTAAGAGTCAGTGAGATCTAAAATTTAATTGTTTGTGGTTGTGTCCCGCACCAGTTGGTAAGCTACCGTCTCACACCAGCTGGAGCGTGGGACTCTCTTGTTGCAGAAGTGTGGGCATCCTCTGGGAGCCCCGGGGATCCTCCCTTACTTCCACATCCTGTGACTGTCACTACTCCTTATTTGCTCTCTAAGTCACTTGGCCGGTCCTCACGACTGAGCTTTCATCCCACTGTTTAAGTTAGAGGTGACATTTACTCTCTTCAGCTCCCATGCCCATCTCATCCCTGGACTAAAACATAAGACATAATAAATGGGGAATGTAGGTGAAAATGCTGGCCTACTGCAGAGGTAGCCCTCTCATAACCTTGAGAGGAGCTTATGCTCAGAGGTTCCTGCTGTTGCGGCAACAGTGACTGGGTTTCGCTGGTAAAAAGTGCCTTCCTGTCTTCTGCATAAACGCTTCTGTTTGATGTAGCTACACGGATCTCTTCTGGTTTGCATCAACCACTCTTGAGTCCATTTACAACATCCATATTCATGCTAATGCCTAGTTGAGAGAAATAATGACAATGTCAAGGGGGATTGGAGGAGGGAAAAGAGATACACTCAAGGGCATAAGAGCAGCAGAAAACACACACTCACAAAGAGAAAGCAGCCATACAGCCTGGCGGAAGTGGGGAGCACTGTTCAGCCTGTGCTTGGGAAGTTTTCTAAGCAGCGAGATTTTACAGCCACTGTGAGCCAGACCAGTCTGACAAAAATGCCCACGTCCCACGACAATGACAGTGAAGTCCAGCTTAGTGTGAACCTATCTCCACACTTGCCTATAGTGCCTGCATCTGAGAGGGGAAAAGTTGGCCTTCCGACTGCCTCTCTCAGAAGCAAAGCGCCAACGACCTGAACTGACACTGTCCTCACAAGCCCTCTCTCAGTTTAGAGCCAACTGGTGGGTACTAGCCAGCATGTGACCTCCTAAACAGGAAGTCCCTTCTTCAGTATTCCCCCAAAATCTGCTTTGATAAAGCCAAAAGAAACACAAAACCAAACAGGCCACGTTTCAAAAACTTCTACAAAAACAAAAGGCAAGTTTTTCCGTACTGCTTTGGAATTCCAGGGCCCGTTGCCCTTCCTCGTCTGAGAGCGACCCCTCCTGCCTCTGTTTCTGTTTTTCCTCCTTCTCACTCCTTGGCTGTCCTTTGTGTGGTTTTATTTTATTATAGTTCAGGCAGCACTATGATAGAGATCTCAGGGATAAAAATCCCCATGCCCAGGATGCTCTGTGGCACCATGCTATGTAATTAAGCTCGCTCCTGTTGGCACTGGAGGAGGCCCTTACTGGTGGTGGCGGCATCCAGCCTCTTCTTCAGAGAAAGATGAATTACTTTCTGTAGGCCTATCAAGGCCTTCAAATTATCTAAGCATGGAAAAGAGACCAGAGTGAATTTTATTTTAACTCATTTTTACTTCTGAATTTTATTTCCCAGTAGCTGGGAGGTGGTGACTGCCAAAGCAGCCAAGTCAATTGCTAGCTGTGGGACTTGANGGCTGGACCCCTAGCTCATTCTGAGAAAGACACAGTTAATGAGGAGAAAAGCGAAAAGTGCACCGAGTCAGAGTGTGTTTCTGGTAATTTGTGAGACAGAGACCCACTCCCTTCTTCGTCTACCCATTTTCTCTCTGGGCAAGTCCCAAGGGCCCACAATATAAAAAGAGACAATGAGCAAATGTATTGCAGACAGTTTAGAATGTTGAAGGCAAGGAGTCTCAGTCTCTCCATCTCTGTCTCTGTCTCCCTGTCTCTCGCTCTCTTTTTCTCTCTCTCGCTCACTCGCTCGTTGGAAATAATTGGGGTACAGTTCATCTCTCCCATAATCTGCCAGGGAATCGCTGAACCATATATCTGACTTTCAATTATTCCCAACATATTTTTCATTGGCATGCCTAGTTTTGACTTCTACTGTGTCTCCCCCCACCCCCGTGCATTCTTTACCATGTTTCTAAATAATAGTCCATTAAACAGTTCACAGTGTGTGTTCTGTCAAAATGTAAAAAGTGATTGGCTGATACTAATTAAGGAGAGATGTTTGTTTCCACTTACTGCAGATCAGTGGTGGGTTACATTAAAGCTGTGCTTTGTGACGAGTTTAATACAAAAGAACAGCTGTGCTAAATACATATTTCAAGACATACAGGTAGGTCAAATAGACGTTACTCTCTTTGAAAAGTCTGTATGTTATATCTATAAATTTTACTTGCAGAGCTGTGGGGGAAATATGAAGGCTAATTATTCCCTACAATCATTGTTTCAGTAGAATCAAGGGACAAAATTGGGAACTGTTGAACAACTCTGGGTTCATGATTTAATCCAGGTCCTCCGGTGTCCTGGCAGAAGTAGAGTGTACTCCTAAGTTATTCTTCTAGTCTGATTTTCAGAATGGATTTCTGTGCAATCAGATTTCCTTTTGTTTCTTAATGATCTTGGCATGAAGAAGAGAAAAGAAAGGCGGAAACCAATATGGTTTTAAGCCATCACTATAGCTGTCCCTGGGGTTGTCCTTCATCTCTCATTACCTGATCAGATTTTCTTGTCTCCACAAGTCCTTATATCCTCTCTGGAAGTCTGACATAGGATATTGCAATGGCAATCAGTAAGGATGACCATGTGTAATGTCTGAGAGACTGAAACATTTGGATTAAGGGAATTACAGGGCAGAGAAAAGAAAGAAAACAGATAAACCTGATAACGAATCTTAGCCTGTGGTGCTTTTGTTTCCAGCTTTGTGTGTGCAATCTATATTTAGAGCAGCTCTTTTGGTGAAGGTTATTCTTCATAGTGGCCATATTCTTGGTGTATTTTCCTTCCTTGAGAGCTCAAGGGGATACAGTGTTCTGCTCAGCTACCGAGACAATTGCCTACAACAATTCTCACTGCAGTTAAGGGCGTCAAGATTCATAGATGGGATGCCCTCATGGATGGACTTTCACTATAATTTCAATCTTGGTCAAGTATTTGTTCTGGTTAGCTTTAAAAAGGAAAGGCTAAGCTGCCTAAGGAACAAAATCAGTTAAAAGGCCTGCCAGGGAGGAGTGTTCTCAGAGCTAGTCTAGTCATTTGTTTTCCCTTCCTGATGGGAATGAGAGTCACTCAGGAGCATCAGGCTGTGGTCGCTAACTTCAAAGGGAAGCCTTTGCTTGAAGGAGCTGAGAGCTAGGGGGTGAAGGCAGGGAATCGGGCTGTGAAAACAAATTTTTTTTTAACATTGGACCTAAAGCTCAGGAAGCTATACTTGGTTAAGGGCTTGGTTTTTCAGCAGAGCCAGTAAAATTCATATTGGCACAGAAGAAAGAGAAAACAGTCTCTATTTTTACACTGTAGGCCAGTTGCATGAGACCAAAGTCGGATTTGCCAGTATAAAATGATCGCTGCATTCTTGCACATACTGCATTTGTGATTTTCCAGGCGTAAGAAGTCTGCATCACTTACTTGCATTACTGTAAAATGGAGATAATAGTCTGTCTCCTCACATCAGACTTTTTATAAGGGTTAACAAGAGCAACAACGGTCAAGGGGAAAGGTTCTTGTAAAGTGTATGCCATGGCTGTTAAGCCAACTTTGCCAGTTCGTAGTGGCATAACCAGAGCAGAGCGCAGTCCTGATTACTCCAGAGTTAATAGACCTATTTTTAAAAAAAAAAATGTATTGGAGGGTTTGCTGTATACCAGGCAATGTTTCCAAACCTAGAGATTAAGCAAACAAAGCTGAAATTTCCTACTATTATGGAATTTATAACTTTAGTAAACTTGCTTTGGGTTCACATTTTTGTTTAAGAAATTGTGTGTGTGTGTGTGTGTATGTGTGTGTGTGTGTGTGTGTGTGTGTGTGTGGTGTTAAAGCTTAAAATGGAGCAAACCTAAGAAAAAATTGAGTAACTTCTACTAAGTAAAATGACTGAGAGTTCCTATCAGAAACTCAATATTAATAACCACCTTTCTTAATCCTGTTTTTCTCCAAGGTGTCTTCCAACAGATGTTCAGGATTATCTGACTCCTCCTTTGATATGTGAGCAGGGTGACTCTCATCTCTCCTGGGTAGTAGTTGGAGGTTTACCCATCATCCAGAACCTAAAACCAGGTGTGCCAGGAATCACTGAGCCTCTCAGGTGAGGCTGATGGGAGTGATCCACAATAGATCCCTAAAGAGGGGCCAGGGATAGCTACAGAGATAATGGAAAATTTTCACATCTTGGTGAAGATCCGCCACTAACCTGATCAGTGCTATTTGGACCAAGATTCAGTCCGAACAGATGTTGTCAAATGATTAGTAATTTTCTACACAGGATATGGGCACTGACATGTATTAGAAATAGAAAGGTCACAAATGTAATATGAGAAATTCATAATATTCACTAGTTGAGTTAGTTGAGCGAATTACTTAGAGTTGTGACTCTCATTACCTCAGTCTTCAAAAAATGAGTAGAATTTCAGAGTTCAAAATGGCTGTGAATGTATGATATATACAGGAATAGTTTGTAAACTCTAAAGTCCGTGAAATTTGAACATGGTTTCCCTAGTACATATTTAAATTGTGTTAGTGACATAATTATGAGGTGGTAATCATTCACTGCAAAGGTGGGTGCTATGCCTGCAAAAAAAATCAATAATTACAGGAGTAATGCAATATATTTTAGACACTTGTTTTTTAAGAATAAATAATAATATCTCCTTTCTACTCATAAATATTGTTTTGAAAGCTTACTCCTGTTGGCTTAAGGAATCATGTTCTGGAATCAAATCAATTTCTTGTTAAATGTTATAAGATACCTCATTTTAAAAAAATATAATAAAAGCATAAAAACTACATGTGCAGAGTCAATAAATATTTATAAGTAATTACTGAAACTACATCTCAAGGTGATAATTGAATACAGATAACAGGACTTTTACAAGACAGAATGTGTTAGATAGCTGTGTGTGTGTGCACAACACAAGGCCAAAAAGTGAGGATGGCACCACAGGTGTTTGAAGCTTGGGTATCTTAAAAAGGAACTTCTCCAACACCATTTGGGACTATGGAGGCAAAAGGCTTCTATGTAAGAATGTTCCATGACCTAATGCCTAAACTAGACAGGCAATGCTTAGTATTTCTATTGCAGAGAATACAGTGAAAGAGTAAATGTGGCAGATGTGTAGGTAGCTGATGAATACCTGACTTAGGGCATAGACAAAAAGAATCCAAAAGGAAAGAACTTGCTTGGAATAGAGTGACAGGTGAATATTTGTAATGAAAGATTGCAGTAGCTAGGATTTTGTTAAATGGAATGAAAGGAATCATCAAGGTTAGCACTCAAGTTCCTAGAGAGGTTCTGTCGTTAGGTAGCTCCTTCATGGTCAAATTTGGAGGCTACCCCTTTTCCTTGCAACACTAGGAAGGTAATCATCAGCTTTGCTCTACCTTGGGCTATACAATGCAATTAGAAATAACAAGGAGTTGACCCCATTAAAAAAATCTACTTCTCTTTGTCAAAATAATGGAATCCATCTCTGGTCACGCATAGAGACAAGACATTGTGATCTGCTCCACATATTAAAACACTACATACAATTGTATCTTCCCTTAGGAGTTAATTTGGCTGGATTTTTCATCTACCCAGGTTGGAGTCCACTCCCTCGGTACATCTCATTCTCCTAGAGACACAATAAGGAAATGGGAGGAATAAGTATTCCTTTAATGAGATACTGCACTTATCCTTGAAACTCCCTTCTTCATCAACCACTATGGAATCTCTACCATGTGCCTATCTACTTTTCGGATTACACAGACAAGTATAATTCTTCCTTTTCCCTCTTTTTAAGACTTTCTTTTGTTTTTGGAGCAAAATCCCATGTATGCTTTTCCTGACCATCTAGACTTTCTCCTCAATCTCTGATTTTTTGCCCATCCCCCATCCCCCAGTCTCTCTGCTATGCAACTGCTGGTACCTAAATCTAAACTTCCCAGCTTCCTTGGACTTGTACTCAAAAGGACATGGAATTGTTTTCTTCCTCTTTTTCCTCTTTATCCTCATAGCAATTGATGAGATAGATTCATAGCTTCCCAGCTTTGCTGGTTTTTTTTCTCTTTTTTCTCTACCTCTAATAAATTGTCCTGGAGATTTCTTTGAAGTTTATTTCTAAATTCTTTTATTAATGAGACAAACAACATGAATGAGAGGACCCACGATTTCCTCCTAAGGACGTCACAAGTGAAAGCAGACCTGAGAGAAGAAGTAGTCTGAATAATCAACCCATGAAATGTCCATTAGCTATAGCGATGGTGGAATCCCACAAGAACATGGCCATAAGACCAAGACCAAGACTGGATCCTGAGAGAAGGCATACTTCAAAGTAAGCAGACGAGCAACAGAGGCTAGTTTGCAATTGTGTGAGCATGAAAACATCCAGCAAGCAGTCATCAAAGACTTAGGAGAAATCTATACTCCTCTCTTGTAGTTCTTTCCGGTTAACATTGGAGTGGATCAGTTTATCATAAAACATAGGCCATGGTGAGATCAACAGGCACAGGGCTGTGGAACTCAGAATCCTGCCACCTGGAATACACACCCATCTAATTCTTGGTTGGCTGTGAGGGACCTATGAGCAGGAGTGGATCGTCTCTCTTCATTGAATGCATTTTATTACTCCATATTAACATCCTGAAGAAAAATCTTTTCTGGGTTATAAGAGTGACACACGACTATTACCCGAGGGCAGCCCCTCTGCCTGGCTGAGACTTCACTTGCTGATCACTGGTACCCTAGTCTATAGAGACTGAACTCTGAAAATAACCTGAATGAACTCATGAAAGTACCTCAAGGTGCTTATGAGAGTACACTCTTCCAACGTTTTGATTTCAGATGCATGCAACCTAGATAAAGCCTCCAGCTATGCTCTGCCAACTGTGACCTATGAAAATTTTAAAGTCTTGTTTAAATCACTGCATTTTTAGTGATTTGTTATATAGGGATAGAAAACCAATATAGAATTTTGGAGTACCAAGGAACTTTTATGAAGACAAAACTAGTGTCACATTGAAAAGACTCCCTTCATGTTTCCATGAACACAACCCACATACTCGGGCATGGACCACAATTATAGGAGAATATTTGCAGGCTTAGACTTCATACCTGCTTAACATAGGAGAGGCCACATGAGGATTTCAAGTAACAGGAAAACAATGCACATGAAAACTTTCCCAGATGGCCTTATTAGATGAATCAACAACCTTAGGGACCACTAAGGATGGACCCCTGTCATATGGTCAGCAGTGGATCCACCTCCAATTGCCTTGGTAGCACTAGAAAAGGAATAATGTCAGCTTTGCCCTCTCATGAGCTTTAGTTTATTATACAAAAGGACAGAAGTGGGGCTGTTGCTTTCCTTCAGGACAAATCTCAGGTAAGCTCACTAGCCAAAGAAGAGCCCAACATAGCAGCTAACATCACCATTACTTAACCCTTCCACAACTAGAAAGTGGAGGCCATTGTTTTAATGAGGATATGCGTCTGATGGCAGGAGCGCTATCTGGAAAGATGAGCTATGGCCATTCTCCCTTTCTTCTCTCCATCTTCCAAAGACAGAAAGATGCAGCCCTGTGCTCTCTGCACATGCTCCCTGTGATACTTTGTCTGAAGAGTCTGCTACCTTGTGAAGAAGAAAACATTTGAAATGCTCCCAACCTAATGTTTTCCAGGGTAATGTTTTCTTTTGAGCCGACAGACAAAGCCTTTATCTGACAAATGAATGTACTCAAGAGATTATATCAATGCTAATCCAATTAAAAATCTTTGTTATATTCAGCTATTTCTGCTGTTAATTTGATGAGATGTGGATTTTAGAGAACTAAATTCATATTTAGATTTTCCCTTAAATATTTATTAATCATTTCTGTATTTAACTTTAGGGAAATTATAACTTCTAATTCTTTTCCTTTATCTTTAGAATGAATAAACCAGTAACTAAAAAAGCTTATGTGCAATCTTTTTTTTAATTCTGGTAAAATTGTAGTTTTTGAAGTTTAAATAAATGTATTTTGCTAAATTTAGGGGATAGAATGAGTGTAGACAGCCAGCGACTCTAGTCTATACTGTGTGTATATATTCATTTAAGAATGGAAAAGGTGAATTGTATGCATATAAGACAGGGATGTGTATATGTATGGTGTGCATGTGTGTAATAGTTATAAGAATGAAAGAAAAGAAAATTGTGTTTGTGTGTAAGAGAAAGTGCATGCGTGTGTGTGTGTGTGGAGAGAGAGAGAGAGAGAGAGAGAGAGAGAGA
>LOEQ01001554.1:148578-165008 GCA_001685075.1 Bramus lutescens
GTGTGTGTGTGTGTGTGTGTGTGTGTGTGTGTGTGTGTGTGTGTGTGTATGAAGCAACACTCTGCAGATGAGCTAGCGGCACTCTGGGAATCCCTGGGTGGCATATTTTTGCAGGGTTCTTTGATTCACTGCTGTTTGTTGTTTTCAAAATATCCTTTCAAAAGTGAATTGCATTTGATGGATTTTTTTTAAGCTACTATATTCCCAGTTCCTTCAGGTATTGGGTTTGTAGGGGGAAAGACTATATAGTAAGTAGATCATTTGTGAAAACTCCGTAGGCAGGTTATGGCAACAGTCCCCTTCCTGAGCTCATATTCAGGACCCTGGCCAATGAAACATGGAAGTGATAAAATTATACTTAAGTATTCTAAGCCCACTAAGCTTAATACTACAGAGACATATCAGTTTGTCATCTTTATTTTCCACGATGAGGTGTGATCTGAAGAATTCACATGTCAACAGCACACAAACTGTGGATAGCTCTTCACCTGCGGGTATGACATGAGTACAAAGCATCAAGTAATTCTCATAACCCCTGCTACAGACATACCAGATTTGCCTGCCAGGGTCCCATGGAAGCCAAAGGGCTTGAATGGACGGCTGTCAACAACTAAGGGTAAGTACCTTTCTTTATTCACTTGGAAAGCTCCAGAGGGATTCCTGGATCAGAGAAAAAAAAAAAAGCCAGAATCGGCTTCCCAACATGTTCTGTGAGATCCCAAATGTTTTTGAAGACTTGTGTTGATGTGAATTCAAATGTGTTCCACCACAAAAACGTACGTGAACCATTTGTTTCCTGTCAGTTTTCAAAAGCCCTTGCTCATCTGAGTAGAGATAAATAAATGTGGGAACCCTTTAATGTTACTGGCTGCATTTGGAAGAATATGTATGAGAAGAAACCGGAACTAGATCATGAGAGAGAATGAAATGTTCAAGAGCCACTGGGAGCCTTGTCCCAGATAGAAAAGAATATGAACAACACAAGAATGTAGGGACACAAAAGGCAGGCCAGCACTAGGAATCTGCCCCCAAGCAGGGGTGCTGGGGAGTATGTTAGAACCTGCCTTTGGGGGAGCTGGTGCTCCAGCTCCAAGGTTTAAGTGACTAATATTTATTAGTGGTGTCTTCGGAGACTTTTTGATGGCACTCTATACATCTGTAAAATTAAAATAGTACATCATCCACACATTTTTAAACATTATGGGTGGCAATCTCTGTTCATTCAGTTCAGCCCTCAGTGTCCATGAGTTCTTTCCTCAGCAACACAATCAGCTGCAGACCAACAATTTTGGAGAAAACAATAACCTGGGACTGTTTCTCACATGTATAGATTTTTTTATGCCATCATTTCATAAAGGGTAGATGTTAAGGAGCTGGGACATGTAACCTTTATGGATCCTTAACTAGTACTTACATTATATTCAGTGTAATAAGCAATCTAGAAATAATGTGAAATATATTGGAGGACAAGCATAAGTTTTATGGACTATCACAGAGTTTTATACCATGGATGTGAACCTCCTTAGATAAAAGTGTGTGTGGATGGTCCCAGACTCAACCCCTGGGGACCAGAAAGGAATGTCTTTCTTGTGCAACGTGATAAAATTTCTGAAAACAAAGGCAGTCACTTCAAATGATTCTATTCTTTTAAAAGTTTCCTATAATAATTAGAATGAAGATAAAATGTAATAAGCCTCTATTATCTATCTTGATTTCCTAACTCTACAATTTTTCTCCCATTGTTCTCTGCATCATGAGAATTTAATGGACTATTATATGCAAAGTGTGACTGCCGTAGTATCTGGAACACAGACATTCTTGGCTACTATTAAGCTGTATTACTTACTATTCTTTCCCATCAAAATCAGGACCTTAGACCTAATTCTCTTATTATCATATTAGTGCCTGAATATTCAAAACATTATAAGATGTTCTTTTAAGAAAGGAAATGATCAAAAGGTTTCATCAGGCCTCCTCAAATTGACTTCCAACTGAGACCTGAACAATTAGTATGAATTTACCATAGCAAAGGCAGCAAGGAAACCGCTAAAGTCCAGTGATGACATGTACGTGACAGATTTGAAAGAATGCAGTTGAAAAGACAAGAATGTTTGAGTCTGGAGCTCAAAATATGAGTGTCTAGCGTCCTAACCATAACCTAGCAGCTTCAGATACCAGGATCCCTACCTAGCCTGCAGCCAGCTGCCATCTCAGTAAGACAGAATTTACATGTATAAAATCTACCCACTAAGCATTGCAAAATACTGAGAAATGAAGATTTATGTGAGGAGACAACACTCACTGACCACTTACTCCCAATCTGAAGCCCACCACAAACCTGATACTGATACAATCAAAGTCTAACTTGGTGAACCAGTGAGTTTTATTAGGCTTACTGACAGGAGAATGGCTGGGGTAGTACTTTCAAGAGTAGAAACAACTCAAAGACAGCTGCACCACCAAAGCCCACCTCAACACAGGTGACAGAAAACAGGACCTGAAATCCAGGAGTACACTGCACACCCTTCATGTAGATGTAGCACAGCAGGTTGGAAAGAGTTCTTTCCAATTGGCTCAGTTGTTTTGAGCCTCTTCTAGCCAGCTCAACTGGTTTCTTCATCTTTCAGCTTCCTTGGACTCTACTTTTTCCAGGTGGCTGGGCTTATTTTAGAGCGACCCTCAGCTGTCTTTACTGTTAATGGGTTCTTGAAATGGGAGGTACCTGGTGAATCTAGTCAGTTTAAGGGAATTCCTGAAGATATTTGAGTTATTTGTTTCTTTCTTAATGAGCTCCCATACATGATAGAGTGTTTCAAGCAATGTCAGAACAAAGTGCTATACAACACACAAAAAAGCAATTTCTCTCTTGCTCTTCCTGTAAAGGTACTAGCATAGTAATAAGGTTCCACCTCATTGACACACCTAACCCAGAACCAGAAGAAAATACTGATGAATTTTGCCAGACCTTCAAAGAAAGGCTTACATCTGTATGCAGAAGTTGCTTGTTTTTTCCTGGCTGCCCAGACCCAAAATAATCACACAGAAATTATATTAATTACAACACTGCTTCACCTATTAGCTCAGGATTCTTATTAACTAACTCTCATATCTTGAATTACCCATTTCTATTATTTTATATTTTACCACAAGGCTCCTGGTTTACCAGTAAGGTTCCCAGGTGTCTCTCTCCTTCGGCAGCTACATGGTATCTCTCTGACTCTGCCTACTCTTTCTCTATATCTCTTTCAGCCTGGCTATATTCTGTCCTATTATAGGCCAAAGCAGCTTCTTTACTAAACAATGGTAATAAAACATATTCACAGTATACAGAAGGGAATCCCACATCATCTCCCCTTTTTGGTCTAAATAAAAAGGAAGGTTTTAACGTTAACATAGCAAGATTGTGTACATCAAAACAGTTACCAAGCAGAAATTATAGCTACAATATTTAGTCCATTTACATTTGGCAAATTAAGGAAAATAATATATCATCTATTCTATATTTGTGAGTCTAAAGTTTTATATCTAATATATCTTTTATAATTATAACTATTTTTCTTAAACTCCATCAAAGGCTCCAGAAAGATATAATATTACCTAAGTTAACAGAAAGTGCATTGTAAGCAACTTCCAAAACTCTGGAATTGACAGAGATATCTCACTGTCTGGACAGTCACCCAAAATTCTTCTGTAACATTGGAGCATCCATCTTCAGCCTACAGGCCCATAGTATCTGGCAGACCTTTCCAAGAAGCAGGAAATTTCAAAGATAGCTCCACTTATATCGGTAGTTTGTCAGTCACTTTCTTCTGTGTCCTGCAAAATGTCTGGCAGACTCATTCATGAAGCAGTTACCCTGAAAGACTGTCTTACCTTCTTTAGGCAACTTCAACAGTCATTTCTCTGTGGATCCTGCATGTCTAGTTCATAAAACACACCATTAAGCAGTTCAGGCAAGAGCAGCTTCTTGCCCAAATGACTAACAAACTTCTTAAGGAGCCTCTTTGATGTCCATCATCCTCTTGAAGTAGATTGATGCTGCCAGGAGCAGATGTGTCTCATTGTCATGAGAAGTCCTAAGTTCTTAAAAAAACATTTTAAATGCCATATTCTGTATGTCTTTGAGGGTTTGAAGTATACCTATCCATTTGAAATCTATCTCTGTACATCTAGAAAACCTAACTAACATGACTACATGTTTGACTATTATAGATGACTATCAACTAACCTATATTTCTTAATTATACATTAAATTTTAAGTAAATTTCACAAACAGAATACCTGAATCAAGAGCAGACATATACATATAACAAAATTGATCTTAAATTTGTATCAATAATCCAAGATCTATGCCAATGCGAAGTATTCAATTCTATACTATATCCCCCATTTAAATGAAAACAAACATTTTTAAACAATCATTTAGGGAATTTGGACAAAATTCTCTCCAAACTGCTTCCTGCTGTCTGTTAGGCAAAGTAATTTTGGTATTCACGGAGATCTTTCGGGGGTGGGGGTCATCAAACTATATTTGTCTAGAAGGAATCCACAGGCTCTCATCCTTTGTGTAAACAAAAGCAGAACCTCTTTTCTGGTTCTGCATACAAACATCAGTGCTTTTCCATTAGTCCATAGAATATCAAGGGAAGAAACAATGACAAACTCTTTTTATGAAACCAGTATCACCCTAGAACTCAAAATAGATAAAGATACAAAGAGAGAGAGAGAGAGAGAGAGAGAGAGAAAGAGAAAGAGGATGGATGGATGGAAGGAAGGAAGGAAGGAAGGAAGGGAAGGAAGAAGGGAGGGAGGAAGGGAGGGAGGAAGGGAGGAAGGAAGGATTTAAGTACAGTACAACATACCCATAAGTATAGAATGAAAGAATTATCAATAAAATATTTGCAAACTGAATTTAGGAATACATAAAACCATATCATAATCAATTTTACTTTTTCCCAGAGAAACAAGAATAGGTCAACATATACAAATCAATACATGTAATACATCACATATGTGGACTCAAGGACAGAAACCACATGATTATATAGATGCAGAAAATGATTTTATGAGATCCAACATCTCTTCATGATAAAATACTGATGAAATCAGAAATATAGGAATATATCTCAAGCTCAAAATTGCTATATATAAGAAATCAGGATTATACTAAGTGGCAAAACTTCAAGATACTTGAGTAAAAATTGAAATAAGACAAGTTTGCTCACTTTCCCCATGACTTTTCAATATAGTGCTACAAGTTTTAGCTAGAGCAATAAGACAAGAAAAACAAAAGCAAAGGAAGAACTCATAGCATCCTTATTTGTAGCTGTTAACCTATCCAAAATAAAACATAAAACACCACCAGAAAATGATTAAGGAAGAGAAATACTTTGAGTAAAGTGATAAAATATTATTTAACACACAACTCATCAGTCTTCACATACACACATGCTAAGAAAAAAAATCAGGGAAACAATCCTACTCACAATCACCTGGACAAATTGTAATAAACCTAGTCTAAATGTCCTTTACAATGAAAACTTTATCACTCTGAAGAAAATAGAGAAAGCAAAGACTGCACTAGAAGATGTTAACAGATTGGATTAAAAAAATCATTACGAAAATTGCTGTTTTACTGAAAATGATCTACAAATACAATGTAATCATCCTCAAAATCCCAAAGCCATTCTTCACAGAAGTGGATAAACACTGTTAAAATTCATTTGGAAGCACAGAAATCTGAAGCTTACCAAAGAAATCCTGAATAAATAAATATATGAAGCTGGAAGTGCCACCATACCTGATTTCAATGTATGTCACAGAACCATAGTTACAGGATCAGCATGGCACTGGCACAGAAACAGATTTGTAGATCAGTAGAGTGTAATAAAAGATACCAATTAAAACTCATGCCACATGACGTTTATAAATGCACTCATTGGAATAAATCAGCCTCCTAAGTAAATGGTGCCAAGAAAACAGGAAATTTTATCTGTAGAAGAATGAAGCTACATCAGTTTCCATTGACCTGAACAAAAAAAAAATCAACTCAACATGCATCAAAGGCTCTGATGTAAGACCTGAAATTCTGAAACTGATAGAGAAAAAGGCATCAAAGAATATAAAATATTTCAAGGTATAGACATAGGTAAGAACTTTCTGCATAGACTTCCAGTCAATAGGAAATAAGGTCAAAAACAGCTGAGTGAAATCTCATGAAACAAGTCTGTAGAGAAAAAAAAAACTTGATCAAATGAAGAGGCAGGATATGAAAATAAAAGGTCCTTACCATGTATACATCTGACAAAGGATTAATGTTTCTGGAATACACAAAGAACTCAAAAGAAAATAAACAACCTAATTTTTAAAAATGCCAACAAGCTATTTGCAGTTGACAACCATTTGCAAAGGAAAAATCATTTTTCTCCAATGGAATCTCATTAACTATATAAACCACACTTGAGGGTAGGCCCCATGCCCAGAAGTCGACAGCCAACACAAAACAAACTAAATCGTATTTTTGTCTCAAATGCTTTGTTTGTGATTTTTTTGTTTGGATCCAGCTTTTGTGTTTTTGTGGGGTGCATGTATATGTATGTTTCTTATTTTGTGCGAGAAGCTTTTTGAGTTTGGGGGATTACTTGTTTCTTTTACATATAGATCAGTACTGCTCTCAATATTGGTCAAAAACCTTATTTTGCAACCGACAACAATTCTTACTGAAATTCAGAATTAATCACTGTGATGACATATATGAGTGTGGAGTGTTCTGCCTGACATATAGCATCGATATCATGGAAAGAGGGCACAGAAAAATTAAAAGAACCAGAAAATAAGGTAGAGTACTGGAGAAAGTTCTTCTCCAGACATAACATGGCTTTGAACTCAGAAACTCACAGCAGCTGTAACTAAAGATGTGCACTCATATCATCCAGAATGTGCCCCAAATGCTGAGCATGAACCCATCGGTTTAATGTTCACCATGCTCAGTGATGGTTTTCGCTGACCTATGTCCTATCCCTCATCTTGGAATGATCATATTTTCCATGTGTCATCTTATCTTACAAGGACATAAGTTTCTTGTGTGTTTATGT
Source organism: Bramus lutescens (assembly GCA_001685075.1). Classification (NCBI taxonomy): domain Eukaryota; kingdom Metazoa; phylum Chordata; class Mammalia; order Rodentia; family Cricetidae; genus Bramus; species Bramus lutescens. Next base: position 155,673 of record LOEQ01001554.1, read on the forward strand.
TTGCATAAGTGTTCACGTATGTGTGTTTGCACATGAATACCTAGGTGGGTAGATGTGTGCACGTGGAAACCAGAGGTCAATGTTAGTGGTCTTCCTCAATTGCTGTGTACCTTGTTTTGTCCTTTGAGACAAGGTCTCAAAACCTGGAGTGCTTTGATTCAGTTAGACGAGCCAGCTACCAATCCCCAGTCTTCTTCAATCTTCATCTCCTTGGCATTGTGATTAGAAGATTCTACCATCACACCCAGCTTTTACAGGGATTCTTCTGTATGAGGCAAGTACTTGGGAAGCTATCTTTCAACCACTGTAAATTTCATATTTTTCTTTTATTGAAAGTAGGTTTCTTTTTCTCACACAATATATTCCGATTAGTTTTTCCCTGTATGGGTCCCAGTTTCTGCCCCACTCCCCTGATATCTATATCTATTGCATTTCTATCTTTCATTAGAAAACAAGTAGTCATCTAGAGGACAATAATAAAATAAAGTAAATTTTTAAAAATTAACACATAAAAATAGGACAAAACAAAGTAGGGTTCCCTAAGCCCTGAAGGAAGGCTTTGATGGAAACATACAATTGCTACATTCCTTTAGTAAAATGGTAGTATTTGGTTTTACTCTAGGTTCTTGGGCTATCTAGTCTCAAATTCTTGGTCATGCAAGCAGTGTCAGTCATGGGTTTCATATCACGGGGTGGACCTTAAATCTAATCAGATATTGACTGGTCACCAGTACACTAGCATATCTAGCACGCAGGACATCATTGCACTGCAAAAGGTTTGTAACTGGGTTGGTGTTTACATTTCTCCTTTGATAGCATGTAGAGTAGCTTCCTGTCCCAAAGACATTAGAATGTAGTGGTAAAGACTCTATGTAGGTACCAGCTTAACTTCTTCACAATCAATGTGTTGTATGGGTATTGTCTTCAGCAATAGGACCTTGTCATTGGTTTGGTTTCCGGGGAGCTGTGTCTAGGATTGGCAACAGCCTGGATTATTTGGGGATTACCATGGGACCTCTCTTGCTAACAACTTTATTAGAAGTAACCCAGTCCCAATACTGGGAGTTTCATTTGGTGACAAGCTATGTCTTCTCTGTTATTTGGTAATTTTATTTAGATTGCCTTCATACATGTATAAATTAAGGAAGTTACTAGTGTATAAAGTTTCCATACTACCCCTCAACTGGCCCTGAATTTGTCTCTCCCAGTAAACTGTCCCTCATCTTTCTCATTCTCCTTCCTTCCCACTTGATCCCCCTGTTCCAACCCCTTACCACCCATCCATAGATGTCTATTCTATTTCCATTTCCTAGGGATATCTATTTTTCTCCTTAGTCCCTTACTCTATAACTAACTTCTGCGGTTCTAAGGACTATCACTCAGTTATCATTGGCTTAACAGCTAATATACACATATAAGCAAATACATGCCATATTTGTCATTCTGATCTCATGTCTTTTTTTTCCCTAGTTCCACCCATAGACCTGAGAACTTCAGGATTTAATTCTTTTTTCATGGATGAGTATTATTCCTTTGCATAATGCACCAAATCTTCTTTATGCATTCATTTATCAAATGACATCTATGTTGTTTTCAGCTTTCAGTCATGATGAATAGTGAACATGGTTGAGCACCTTTTGAGTACATGCCAAAGAGGGGTATAGCTGAACGTTGAGATAGGCCAATTCCCATCTTTCTGAGGTACTACCACATCAATTTCTGTAGTGACTGTATAAGTTTGAAGTTCCATCAACAATGGATGAATGTTCCCCTTAGTCCATATCCTTGCCAACATGATATGACACTTGTATTATTGATCTTAACCACTCTGACAGTTGTAAGATAAAATCTCAAAGTAGATTTGATTTGCACTTCCCTGATGCTAAGGATGTTGAACATTTCTTTAAGTGTTTCTCGTCCATTTGAGTTTCCTACCCATTTTAAAATTGGGTTATTTGCTTTCTTGATATTTCATGTTTAAGTTCTTTAGGCTATCAGCCCTCTATTAGATGGTAAAAATTTTTCCGCTCTGTAAGCTGCTATTGTCCAAATGATGGTATTCAATGTCCTGCAGAAGCATCTCAGATTCTTGAAGTCCCATTTATTGATTATTGATCTTAGTGCCTATGCTCATGGTGTTCTGTTCAAAAGTCTTTTCCTGTGCCACTAAGTTCAAGGCTATTCCCCACTTTCTCTTCTATAGTTTTCACTGTATCTAGTTTTATGTTGAGATTTTTTATCTACATGGAGTTGAGTTTTGTTCAGGGTAATAAATATGTAACTTTCTTTTTAATCTTAATAGGAGTTTAAAGTCAGTATTTTTGCCATGTGTCTTGAAAACTTTTGACTTGGACATTTTATCAGTGCAATAACTTTGGAGACTCTTGGAGATAGAGTTTACAACATTGTCACTCTGAGATGGACATTAGCTTTGGGGATGCCAGGGGTGGAATGCTGTAGTCTAGACCTTGAATGTCCCCCTAAGTGAAGAAGGCTTGATCCCCAACCTGTGGCACTGTTGGGAAATGCTTGGCAATTTAAGAGCCTGATCACAATGGAAGGAGGTCAGATTTTTGGTGGTGTTTCTGAGATTTCTTCAGGATGAGTTCATTCCATAGACACCATAGTTGTACATTGTATCTAGTTCTGGAAGTTTTTAGGCATTGTTTCTTGAAGGACATGATCAGTGCCACTGCATTCTTCTTCCCAAAATTGGATTTTAAAAGTTGGCTCTCTTAGTCTCTCCTATATTCCCGAGCCAATGGCCATATCCCCAGGGTTTTTGTTATTTTCATTGCATCTGTTGACCCATCCTCCTCAAATTCAGTGGCACTGCCCTCATAATTTGTGCTATTAAACACATTATATGAGGGATTTGTTTCTTTTTTCATAAGTGTGTGTATGTATAAGATTGTATGTGTGTGTATCCATGCATGTATGAATAATATCCTTGTCAAATTGTACATGTTACTTTTTCAGGAACAACTTCAACTGCTTATTGAACATTCCTGTGCTGAATTCTTTAGGACACCTGAGAGATAACTAACAGTTCATTCCGGCATTAGCCTCTGGTGACCTCTTATTCTTTGTATAATGTGCAGATTTTACTTATAAGTTGGCTATTTGCGATATTCCCTTTGGGAACTCTCCATCCCATTCATGTTTCTTGTTCCAGCATGTGCGATGCTAGGGAGTGAACATAGGATTTTAGACATGCTGGGTAATTCCTCTATCTTAAATCTCCATGCTCAACTGTTTCTGTAAGACAGGTCTTGTATGTAGTACAGGCAGGTCTGTAACTTTCAATCTTCCTGCTTTACCTTCCTGGAGGTTGACATGACAGAAGTACACCACCAGGTTCAACTAAAATTTTGTTTTGTTTCGTTTCGTTTTATTCATGTGAGGCTGGAATTGAGCACAGGATCTCACAATGACTCAAAAGTACCTTATTACAGGATACTGGCAAGGGAAAAGTCAACCCTGGCCCTCTGGTAGCTTTTCTATGAATTTGGTACACTGTTATGTGACTTCTTTTCCTCTATATTGGTGTGTGTGTGTGTGTGTTTGTTTGTGTGTGTGTGTTTGTGTGTGTGTTTGTGTGTGTTTGTGTTTGTGTGTTTGTGTTTGTGTGTGTATGTGTGTGTGTTTGTGTGTGTGTGTGTAAAATTATTTAAGAACAGGCTAGTTTATGAGGGCTGTTTGTTTATATGTCTGTTTGGAAGCTGCCTATTAGTGAATCTGTAAGAAATAATGAGACTTCTGCAGCATCTTACCCAGGATGTATGGGAGAAAAAGCTAAATCAAGCAATTTTCACTACGCCATTCTTTGCATATTAGAAACCCTCGAAACTTCATCTTATTCTCTACATGCCTCAAATTCTTCTCTGTGTTATATCCAAAATAACATTAGGAATGGGAAGCACGTGAGAACCATGGAGCCACTGTCTCCTTAGCAACATAACCCCACCCCCTCCTACCTCTTCATGTCTATTACTTCTACACTTTCTTACCCTCACTTCCAAAAACTGGGTTTCTCTGTTACTATTTAAAATTCCAAGAATGATCATACGTCAGCACCTTATCAGTTCTAAGTCAACATTCCTATAGCTATTCTGTAGGGATGTGTCCTTCATGCCCTGATCTCTGTATAAATAATTCCTCTCATGACCCTATCCTTACCAATCCAAACCTTAGATTCAGGCTTCTAATTTCTTGCCTTTGCTGTATCCATTGTAACCATCACTGTCACACATATCCTTATTGATTCATTACTTTTCCTTATAATGGAGCAACAACCATTAAAATATTTCTCTTTTGCTCCTACCATTAATTTGAACAATTTATAAGTTAGATATAAGTTATCTTTTCCACATTTAAATAAAGACCATAAATTGCAGAGAGCTTGACTGAGCTGCTGAAGACCGGCTTCTAAGAGGAAGAGCATTACCTGGCACATCTGGAGACTAGGATGCTTTCTTTGATTCCCACCTTAGTGAAGCTAGCCTTGGGTAGGATAGTTACAATCTGAGAACATTTTACATGTTGTTTCAACATCAGTGTCACATATGCAACCACAGAGCAGTCAATGTCACCTGGTTATGTGGACAGTGAAAGGCTGTGTGAATTTGCACCCATACTTGCTGATCTGGGAAGTCGTGAAGGAAGCCAGCATCCTGGGGAAATCCACACCATTTCTCTGGCACACATCTGATTGTTCAGTGTCAACACTCGAGGCTCTAAGTGGGACATAATCTTTATTACTTGATAATTATATTCCAATTCTCAAAGTTCTCCCCCTATTGTTTCCTGGGACTCTCTTTGGAAACTTGTTGACTAATTAGTTGATCAGCTTACCTTTCAGCATCAAGTGGTATTTTATCTTAATCTAAGATGTCTTTAATAGCAAGGTATCAGTGATGTGATAATTCAATTCAAAAGCCTCCAGAGACTTCCTTGCATTATATTTGTCATACAAAAGTGAGAGCTGCTCAAGTGGAATTTGAATGTCTCTGTTTAGCCCTGCTATGAAACCATGAACTAGATACATAACATAATATTTATAGTATGTAAAATAAAATAGACAATGTTTACTTACTAGAATATTATGATGATTTCATGTCAAAGATTCCATGATACATTTTAATGCACAGCAATAAGAGCTCCAGAAGCTCGGTGCTTATGAAGGTATGGTAAACAAGGCGTTTTGGATATTGAGGAACAGTTTCATTTCTGCATCTTTTTAAGTGGACCTCCTCCCCACTGCTAAGTATTTGGGGATGGAGACCATGACAGTGTTAGTTCAGTGCAACAAAACGGAGACCCGCCCAGGGGTGGGTGAGCATGGTTATGTTAATAGACAAAGGAAGATCTGCCACTGTAGGGTGTAGCATTCCCTAGGCTGATTATCCTGGACTATTTAAGAGAAGAGAATATGAGTTACGCATTAGTATGCATGCCTTCATTCCTCTTTGCTCTTATTTATGGATATGATGTGAATAACTGCTTCAAGCTCCTGTTGCCTTGAGTTCTCCACCATTATGGACCTGGAACTATGAGGTCAAGTTTTTCCCTTAAGTTGTTTCTCTGAGCAATAGAAGAGAATGAAATAGGGCCTATTGAGAGGTGAAAAGATAGTGAGAGCTCACTTCTGTGTTCTTTCTCTTCCCTGACAATATTTATGAGCTAGAACATTCACTTATCACTTTGTAATGTTGCCTTAGATCATTATTTTACTGCATTTTAATTATTTATTGCCTCTGTGTATGTGCATGTGTGCATATGTCTGTGCAGTAGGTGTGTGCTGTGTATATATGCTTGGATGTGGATCAGCGGAAGTAAGAGAACTGCTTACTAGGGCAGTTCTGTCCTTCCTCCTCGCAGGTCTTGGAACTGAACTTAGGTTGTCAGACTTCATAGAGGGAGCCTTTCCTGGCCGAGCCATTTCAGTGGTCTTCAGTGCTGATCTTTGATGTGTTTCCTGATCCCTATACTGTTCTCTGTCTGCTGCCCTCTGATTCTAACTCTGTCTCTTATGCGGCAGCTTCTCTGTCACACACTTCCTAGACATGTCTTCATACACTCAGCAGATTCTCCTTGTGCTCATCCATGTTTTCATATTAGAAATTATTTCAGAACTTTTGTCTCCCTTCACCTTATGCAATAGCACTGTTGTGACCTCATCCCGGGGCAACTGCCATGTGAATACTGAATAACCCCCCCGTGCTAGTTACCCTGTCAAATCTAAGATGAGGTACTCCCCTCCATCTTACCCATGATTAAAAGGTGACCTCTTAAGTAAGCAAGTGTCTCAACATCATGTAGCTAAAGCACCTATACTTTAAAAATCTAAAACCCAAAACCAAAATTCAAAGTCTAAAATCTTGCCTTCTTGACTTCTGGCCTGGCAATACACACAGAAATTCCACAACTGAACTCATATACAGGTCACAGTCAAAACACAGGGACACTACAAATGCCCCATAAAATGACCTGGCTCCATAATTATTACAGGCTTACATGAAATTAGTGAATCCCTTGTTTGATAATGGTCCCAGATTTAAGATGTGTGTGCAAATATTTTCACTTACACTATGTAAATGTAAATATTCCAAAATCAAGAATGACAAATCACTCATCTGAACCACTTCTGATCCCAGGTTTTTGAGACACAGAATTTTCAAGCCAATGCCACGAGGGACTTTCAGAGCTGAACCAGTCTGAAGTCTGTGGTTCCAGTCTGTTATGCTATTCTGTTTCTAAGGATAAAAGAAGTCTGTGTGGAGCGTTCTCTCCCAGAAGGTGCTAGCATATGCATCGTGGCCTTCCATCCCTAACACTGCAAAGAAGAGGAAGGGCAAATTATGATTGAAAGGATGACCCAGTGTATCCAGGAATGGGAGTAATTCTCGATTCCTGGAGTTACAGGACACTGTTTGTGGTACAGCTTGCTGTTTGAGGGACTGCGGAAGAAAAGCAAGTGATTCTCTTTCTCTGATGTTTAATTCAGCAGGCAGAAAGGCCTCAGTTCAAAATGCTGCTCTGGCCCTGTGCTCTGCAGAGTGGGCTGAGGAGGGAACAGAAATACCCCCCTTCCCATGGCACTCTGTTTTTTATTCATCTGCTGAGACTGCCACTGCCCTGCTCCTGAACTTGTCCCTGTACTGACACCAAAATTCTCTCAAGCGCCAGAGAAACACATCCAAGAGAATTAATTGCATTCAGCAATGTTTCTCTTTGTCTAATCATCTCCCATATGTCCATTCTCTGCAATATGTCTCATAGGCAAGTTAAAAAAATGCTTAAGAAACTTATTAAACCATAACCTTCCTTGTTCGTTCCAGTTACGTATTATGGCCACGTGGCTTCAAGCACTTCTTGTGTTGAGCACAGAGTGTTAGTGAACACTATGATTTCAGGCTTCTTTGTATTCTGCTTCCTTCATCTTGGCTCCACTGTCATTTGATTGCATATACAGCATTTGTTTGGTACCTATTGTTTAATGAGAAGTGAGTTGATCCTTTAGCTATTACCTACTCATAGGACCAACAACGGTCAGAGGTAGCCCTGGAGAGCTTTAAATGCTGATAAAATTAAACCAATAAGAACTCTTTGTCTGTCATTTGATCTTAGGTATTAAGTTAATGAAACTAAATAAAATATGATTTTCGTACCATTTCTGGTGATTGACAGTATCATCCACTAATTCCTCATTACTTCCCTATTGTTTTAGCATAGTTCCCTTTGTTTTGCTGGCCTAGCTGGTCCCTACTGTCTGGTACAGAGATCTAGTTTGCTGGGAGTTACCCCCCTTCCCCTCATCTATAGACTCACTCCATCCTGCAGCCACGTGAGGCTGACATGGCTTACCTTTCACATTTCCTACTTTCTCCGGCGATGGGGGATTTGTTGACATTTTCCACAAACCCTGTTGCTATTATGAATCAGAAACAGATTTCAAGCTCCAGCACTCTCAGAGTTAAGCTGCATTGAAAAGGAGGGGGAAAAATAAATGGGAAAAACTTCGAGATTTAAAATTCAAAAAAAAAGATGATTTAAAGAATGAAACAGTGTTATCTCCCCCACCCCCAACCATAATCTTTTAAATGCATCACAGACCATGGTGACAACAGGAGACGGTGTCCTTTCAGGAATCTCTAGAACCATGATCCTTCTGTGCTTTCTAATGCGCTAATAATTATGATACCAGCCAGTGAGTCTCTTGCTATGTTAGTGGTTATCGTGGCCCTTATCATGTAGTTAATTATGCAATGAAGAAATCCCTTTAACACAGGAAAACTTTAAAATCCTCATGGCATTCTTATGGTCTTAAACTGAAGTGAACCCAGTTACTTAGAATTCCTTTCTATCTGTCACTAGCTTCACAGGCCTGGGGGATGCAATGTTCTTTCTAGCAATACCCCCTGCTCACAGTCTGTAACACTCCTAATTGGTGATATTCTTCAATAAGAGAAAGATCTGTCTGCAAGGGACTTGGACAAACACACGCTGTGCAGGCACCACAGTAAAAGTAGAGGCTAAGCAACGCCCTTTAGTTTCATCCACCAGGATGGACATGGGTAAACTGCATGAGTTTGCAACGCATTTGCACTCCAACACACACACAGCCTCACGCACGCACACGCGCGCGCGCACACACACACACACACACACACACACACACTCACACACCCTACCCCATCCATGTCCCTCCTGATTGACTTAGCCTATTTCTGCTACAGAGTCTAAGGCTATTTTCAGACTTGTCCAAACGTTGAGTTTTTATAATTATGGTTGGGTTTTCTTTTATCTTGCTCTACATGGAGAATAAAATTGTGATTTAGATAGTTTGGTTCCAGCAGTCCTGTCTGCACTCAGCAAATGGTACCGTGTCACTCCCTGCATCACAATATGGGAGCCACCAAGCTTGGCGGCGGCTAATCCTCTGAGCCCGTTAATAAGCTTAGGAGCACGTTCATTGAAGGCTGACGCGTTAGGCACAAACAGGGAGAAAATATCTACTGGGGGAAGCTGAATTGGTTTTAATCATCTGCTAATCACCAGTAATGAGACCTACTCTGGGGAAGACAAGAAAAACAGATAGTCAGAGGGAGGTTTTGTTCCTCACAGCGGAGTAACACAGAATGAGAGGGCAGCTGTTATTAGGAGAGAAAGGATGGAAAGAAAGAAGGGATTTGGCCAGAGCAGATGAAGCGTTCTCCGCTGCACTCTGTTTTGTTATCTGAGTGTTTCTTTCATTCATCTCTGAAACTTCAGATCTCGCAGGCTCCCTGACAGGCCACCTCCAAGATATTGCTTCTGGAAGAAAGGAACTTCCTC
>LOEQ01001554.1:165028-177171 GCA_001685075.1 Bramus lutescens
TCTTGCTTTCCCCTTTGCTCCTTCAGCAGGCGAGCAGAGTATTTTACTGAGTATCTTCGCTTGAGGGGAGAAGAAAAGGGTGGCAAGGAGGACTGTTGACTGGAACATAAATTAAAAGCTGTGGGCCGGGCGGTGCAGAAAGCTGGGATAAAGGCATTGTGCTCCCTTGTCATGAGAGGTGAGGCCTGACGAGGGGGTCCAGAGAGACAGAATCAGTTGCAAAATGGTCGGTCTGAACTTAATCAGACTGTCTATTCGCGTCCTGAGAGTTGCGTCTTCAGAAACTCAGGCATATCGTTGACTTGACCACCATTTTTAATTCCGTCACTCCACAGACTTTTCCTTCAAAATTCCAAACAGGGATAATAATATGTCTGTGTTTATAGGTAGACTAAGAGTACTATTTCACATAGTGTTCCTGATCTTCGTGAGGGTAAGTCAATGCTTGGCTTACAAACAATCATCTCTAGAGCAATCTATCTGTACACAAGTAACGGAACTAGGAGCAGTAGCTTTGGTATTCACTGTTGACCTTTGTCCGAGCCGTCTGTGTGCTGTGCCAGTCTAATCCCAAAGCAGAGCAGCTACGATCTGCACCACCACTGCCCCTATCTTCAGTGCAAGCATCTATCCCAGTTCTTAGTCACCATCTTACCAAATCTTAGCATCTTGTCTCCGCTTCCTAACTCTGTCAAACACTAGCCCAACGTTTTCCATCCCCATGCACCTTCTACTTCTGTCCCCCAGTGTGAGTCAGCTTTTGCCCAATGGTTGCTGAGAGTACTCTGCTGTCTCGGGGTATTCTTTCTCCACCACTTTTTAGTGCTATCAATGTATAATAGGGCAAGAAATATCCCTCTGGTCTGAAAGACTCCTCCATGGTTTTGAGGTCTGCTGGCAATTACTTTCCAGTGTCCTACATTGCTAGTCGTATTACCTAGGGTTAGTCCTCCAGTGCCAGCTGGAGTCAGGTCCATTCGTTTTTAAAGCACTTCCCCACTCTCTACCACACAACCCTCCCCAAAATGAATTCCATGTGTACTGAGCTAAATTGCATTTTAAGAATGCCACGGTAGGCACCAAGTAAAGAGTTCAGAATTCCGAGGCTAGGGAAGAAAGTTCATGTCTGTAATCCCCACACTGGGGAAGAAGAACTAAGATGGTCAACATAACATAGGCTAGTTAGAGCACAGTGAGACATTGTCTCCAAAATATTACCTCCTAAATGTATCCTTAAATAATAAAGGCTAGTGTAAGGAGCACCCTAAACTCACACACTTTCATTTATAGTTATTTCTTAATCATCTATATTCATTATCCCAACTGTAGGCAACATGTTGAGTTAAGGAACATCTGAGTGAAAGTGCAATGTATGATTTTGAGAAAGTGGAAATTGTAGAGCTGTCGGCAAGCGCTTCCCGATCATCGGAGCCACCGTTCCATGAGTCTCTTACATCGTACCATCACACACAAAAGCCCACCTAGTTGAGGGACCCGTGAGACACCCCACTCACAGCCTGGGAGAACTTATCATCACCGACAGAAAGAAAACTTTTCAAAAAAAAATGGTAGCAAGCCAGTCCAGAAGTCCTGAATAAAAGAGATTCACTTTGTCAAAGGAACCTGGTAAAGAAATAGCTGGAATAGAAACACCCTCCTAAATCTCCATCATGGACTCAAAGGGGGAATTTCCAGAGTGGGGAAGCTGAAAATGCCAAACAGAGGTAAGACAGACAACGCCATGTGGAATGGGGGACAAAGGAGATCAGTGTGCTTCTTTGGGACCTGTTGAATAGTCAGGTTCAGAGAAAGGGAATGTCTCAGACCACAACCACAAGGTCGGAGTTATACATCGCACATAACTCTGACCTCTCAGTCTTTCTTGTGAGAAAATAGGGTGAGAGGAAGATTTAAAAGCATGTATAGCTTCTATTTGGATTGTCCAACATTAATAATTCTAAGACCTAAGAACTGAAAAACTCACTTGGCATGACTGACTTCAAAGACTTAGCCCTGTACGACAGCTGCAATTTTTTTAAAAGGTGGGTACATCTCTGGAGCAGAGTGAGCTCTCCAGGTTTGGGCAGTTATTTCCTTCATAATCACTATAGGTTTCCAATACTGAGGACAATAGAGAACGGCATTTGCTAAGTCATTTTAGAGGGCCTTGGCATCCTGTGTCAGCGTAGAACTTTTCATAGGGCTTAGATGCTTATTGTCTCAGAATTAAGAAGATAAGGAAGGGATGGGGTAGCCCTAGTATATTCTATGTCCACTCCTAGTCAGAGAATACACATACAGTTTGAACACAGTTCTTGGTCCATTATGCACATCTCCGTAATCAACAAAACTGCATCTCTTCTGCAAATAAAGGTGGGTTATATTGAAACTTGTGGCTTATGATACCCAGTCTCTGTTGTCAAAGAGTTATTTATGTAACCGAGAATTTAAAATGCTTTGTAGGTGAACAGCTTGCCAACATTGTGAGAAAACATATCGACCAAATCATATCTTCTAAAACTCAGCTTCTTTTCATTAGCAATACAGCTTGTGAAGACCCCAGAACTCATATGTCTTTTATCAGCTCCATCACTCGGCAAATTTAGAAACTAAATTCAAAAAAATTAAAAAAAAAGAAACTGAATTCAAAGACATGAAGTGACGACAAAAAAAAAAAAACCTTTATCTGTGTGTATACCTGTGAGTGAACATGAACATGTGATAGCAATAAAGTGACTTCAGAAGCACACATCAGGCTTTTGGAAAACTACAGCCATGATCTATTTAACATGGCTACACCATTCCTGCATAGACACAAGCCGCCGAGTGCGACCAAAGAATCTGAACAGAACCTAGCTCTGCTAGATGATGTAAAAAGACAAAAAGACACAGGTGAGAAACAGCACCCTACTTACTTTACTTTTAAAATATAGATTTCTTAATTAATTCTTTCCACCACTGGGCATTAAACCTAGAACATCATGAATGATGAGAAAGCACTGTGTCGCTGGGTAATATTCCCAATCCCCTTCTTACAGTTTTAATTTGGAGTCAGGTTCTTGCTAAGCTGTCCAGGCAGATTTTGAGTTTGTTCGTCTGCATCAGCCCCTGAGTAGCTGGGACTGTACTACTGTGCCACCAGGCCCTACTTGAGTTTCTTCTTGCATCTATCCTAGGTTTCCTAGGTGTCTATTAAATGCTTCAAGCCTCAGTTTCCAATTATTACAAAGTGTTAGTGAGGCTGTGATGCAACCCTATAAAGAATGTCCCAATAGTAACCCTCGGTTGGGGTGGGGCAGGTGGTAGAAAAATTGCTAATAGCTGAGCTGAGCTTACACGGGTTTAAACTGAGCCAAGAATAAGGACAGCTATACTTTGTATGAAGTCCTTGAGTGTGTATGCAGAGCAGGACTCCCAGGGAGCTGTCAGGATCAAATGCAAGACGAAGGGTTATTTTTTCTAGACAAAAAGGTAAGTCGGGCCTTGACTTCTTCACAACCTGTGGGGAATCTGTGGTGTGTTCAAACTAGAGACAAATTGCTTTCAGGTAATAATGTCATTTCCCTGGTAATAATGTCAACAATGAAACTGGGAGACACAATACCAAAGGTAAAGTGGTGTTTTGATGGCTGAGGAAAACCTCCACCATGACAATGGCTATGGAAATGGAGGGATATTAGCATAACTGAGCACAGTTAATGGATAGGAGTCTTACAGGCTCTGCTGACCAGTGGATGCGAATGACTCCAAGTAAGTTTTCTGATGAAAATGATTTGTTGGATAATAATGATGCTTCTTACTTAGCCAAATAAGTGGGGTTTTATATTAATTCATTTCCCATTGATGTCACAAAATACCCCATTATGTACTACATTTTAAAGTAATGGGGTCTCTGATCTCGGTTTCAGGAACAAACTATCTTAAATCAAGTGGCCCCACTTGTGCAGCCTCTGATGGCTACACAATGCAATACCTCACATCCCAGAGCATAGCATCAGTACCAGAGTACACGTGAGAGAGGAAGATCACTTTATGAGACAGGGACCAAATGGTAAACAGGGTAAGTGTTGCTCTTTTTCTATCAGTCCAGTCTCAGAGAAATTAATTTACCTCAAAAGACAAGCATGAATTCTTTCCTAGTCCTGGGGTCCCCTTTGACTTAGCTCCCTTGCATGAAGCCTCCCCTCTCTAGGCTCCATAACTTTTCCATCCCACCAAGTTGGAGAACAAATTACAACCTGTAAAATGCATTATTAAGTGTTGAGTATCCTGTGGAGTGAGCATAACACTCTTGAAGGGGTGGGCTATGAGTTAAGGAAAAATGCACGCTTCTGTCTTGGCCCTCTCATGTTCCAGATATTTCAGTTTGCTTTCTATTGCTGTGACAAAACGCTGACCAAAATCAACTCAGTGATGAAGGGGTTTATTTCATCTTAGATTTCCAGGTAATAGCCAATCACTGAAGAAAGTCAGGGCAGAAGATTAAGACAGGAACCTGGAACAGACATTTCAAAGGAACAGTGCTTACTATCTTGACCTCAGATCTGTGTTCAGCTATCTGCATAGGGATGGCACTACCCACAGTGTATTGAGCACTCCTACATCAATTAGCAATCAAGGAAATGCCCTACAGACATGCTCTCTCACAGGCCAATCTGATGGTAGCAACTCCTCAAGTTTCCTTCCTCCCGAGTATGGCAAATTGATGACCAAGACAAGTATTCACAGCAGGTATATGAGAAATAATGACGTAAAGCACTCGGGCAGAGCTTGGACCATACAGACTATGAAAATGGCCATGTTGGTCATGAAACTGGTAAGTTTGTTACAGTCAAGGACACCCAGATAAACCTTCAGAAGGAGGAAGCACTGACCAGGTTGTTATATATTTAGCACACACAGACAGTGATGAAAATATGAAAAAGAATTAGATCGTGGGCCACGTAGAAAGTGAGGAAGGGAAACTGAAGCCCGTGCCACATTGGAGGAGAAAGTTAAATGACAGAGAGCCAGAGGGAGCCGACCAGCTCTGAGGGAAAGCTATAGTGGCAGCAGTTATCTCCTGCAAGTGTACGCTCAACACAGGCAGAGCATCATCATTATCTCCCTAACCCCAACCAAAGCAAAATGCCTAGGCTAGTTTTAGTGGAGAAGGTAAGCTAACCAGGTAAATTAACCTTGAATATTGTCTTGGGTTCATTATGGGCCACCTTAAAGCCTACGCATATGTTCTGGGTTCTGTTCTAAATGCAGCCCTATCTTTAAAACAAAGCTCTTGTTCTTGGATTCTGAAAGTTTTTCATTATTCTTTTTGTCCCAAGGTTTCTGAGGTCCTCCCATCACCAAACATTGGCAGAGGTGACTTGGAGGCATTGCATACAGATATTTGAGTATATGAATCCACACATACTAAGTAGATTGGAATAGAAATATATAGAAGCAGAATTATTTTCATATTGTCAAATGAGGAAAAATAAAAGAGTACTAATGTTTTATGTGATTGATTAATGACCACCAGGCTTTATGTTAAACATAGTCTAATATTAGGAAAGGTCCCAGTATAACTGTACTGAATAGGTAACATCACCTTTAAGAGGTAGGGTTGACCTCTGGGGAATTGATGGACACCTTCATGCAGGAATTGATGATGGTCTGACAAAGTGAGCAAGGTCTTGCAAGAGTAGATGAGTTGCTATTAAAGCAGCTTGCTGTGAAGGCATGACTGGTCCATTCTTTTTCTCTGGGCTTATCTTTCATCTTGTTTTAGTCCTCTCTTATACCTTAGCTGGTAGCTGCTCCATCTGAATTTCATGTCCTGTATTTACCTTAGCAGAAGGAAAATTTGGTAGACCATTACCTGCTCATCTGTGCCATAACTCAGAAACAACACATAACATTGCCAACCCCCCAATCTCAACGCTCCCAAGCCACTACAGCTGGAAAAACAGAAGAGCTCACAAATCCTTGGTAAAAGTAAATATTCTTGCTAAGCCTGCAAAATGGCATAAGGGGCTCAATCAGGACTACCACCTCCATACATCCAAAACGTAAATTAAGATATTTGATGTCATCTCCCTCTCATCGATGACTTTTAAAGCTACACATTCATTTGATTCTCAGTTCACAGTGAAAGACTTCTAGAACGTACACAGATGAACCAGCTTCCTTTGTCAAGCTTCGGAAAAAAAATAATAACTTGCTTCTGAGACTTCCTCTAGCTCTGACCCATTTGGTGACCAATAACCAAGACCCACTTCCCTCTTGCCTTCTCATTTCCCCTTTCCTCACTCCCTGTTAGTGCATATGTCTCTACATTGTGTATGTCTGTCTGGCTGGCTGAGTGGCACACTTTGACAGGTTAAAAGGCTAAGGTCAAACCAACAAGTCCCTAAAGAAATTGCGCTGATTATCATCATGTGTTTTTAAATACTTGGCTCTTCAAAGGCTTTACCAAGGAATAGAATTTATCATTGTCTCCCGAGGACTGTTTCAGTATTCTGTTAAAAAGCGATTCCCTTGGCTTTCTATACTCTGTGTTGGAGGGCAGCAATGAGCTGGTCCAGGGAGTCAAGAAAGATCATCTCCATTTCTGATGAGTTTCTTTCTATGGTGACAGGTAACTGACAAGCAGAGTCACGCAAGGATGCTCCAAAACAGCCCAGAGAGAGTAGATTTGCTTTCACACCCAAATCTCATGCTCAAAATTATTATCAGGATGAAGAGCATGATGTGCAATCCCATGTGTTAGTATACACCATATTAGGGCACTAATATGTTCGGTTCCTGCTCTCGACCTTTGTGGTGTAGGACAATGCAGTTGTAATGTATTTTCTCTATGACTCAGTTTCTCTATCTAGTAATAGCATTCATTGGATCACATGAGGAAGAGATCTGGGATTAGGGACATGTTTGTTACCAGTACTAACACAGTTTGGTAACCCCATGTTCACCTTACCTCAGAGAGCTTGACTGTTTCGATACTCAGAAATTCATGTTATTTGATATCTCAAAAATAAATTATCTAATGAGCATGCAGAGTTAACATGGCCAATGGTCCAGAGTCCATGTGCTGTGCTCCTTAGAAACATTGGCAATCTGGACCCAGCCCTCAGTACAAGGCTGCAAACACCAGACAGGGACAGAAGTGGAGACATGCCATCTCTGTTCACCAATTTTCAGGATAATAACTGAGGGATTCACAGTGCTGCCCCTCATACAACTGCATGGCATGGTGACAGGCAAAGGGGCATTACCAAGTGACCCCTAGTTGAGAAGAAGGAAGTGGCACTCTGGGTGTGGAGGAGTTGGGGAAGAGAAAAAATGGGAGTGTAGGCAGGGAAACAAGGCAGGCAGAGGAGAGAAAGGAAAGAAAGCTAATTACTCAACATATTTTGAAAGATAAGAACAGGATAGCCGCCAAGTAAGAGGCATCTAATAGCTCAAAAAGTCTCCAGTGAAGTTGCTCGCTACAGGTGAAAGGCCAAATTACCAGATCAAGTGGCTACATTATCAAAAATTATTCTCTTGATTCCAGCGAGGTGCACCTTCCCCGCGATGATTACTACTCATCTCAGGCCTCCATTCCTGCTGATTTGGAATAGGCGGCACGGTTTCTACATTTCAAGTTGTTCAGGATGTGTTTGGATGTGTGGGTAAGCACGGGTCTGCCTGCTGCGAAAGTCTATCAGACTGGCTGGCAGGACAACAGGGTTCTGAGTTCTGAGGGCCAGTGTCTGTGCCCCCATTTAAAGTGTGTGTGTGTGTGTGTGTGTGTGTGTACTGTGTGGCAGGCTATCATTTGTACCCAAAACAGCTTGAGTTCTGATTATCTGCAGCAAGGGACCCTTGGATTGGGAAAATCCTCCCAGGAAATTGTGCAGCCTCACAAGCAAATTCCTATCCTCACATGTAGTCAGCAGAATGACAGGGCCCTTAACTTCAAACCTGTAGTCAGTCCCAAGTAGGGACATTGGAGTTTAAATTAAAGGGAGAGAGAGAGAGAGCTGGGGATGTAGCCAGTCCTCGAGAGTTTGTCCAGCAGCTGCAGAACCACAAAATAAATAAATAAATACATTTAAGAACCTAGAAGGTTGGGTGTGGGGTTTTATATATTCTAGATTACCAATTGTTCTCTGCTTCTGAGATGAGGAAGAGAGAGAGAGAGAGAGAGAGAGAGAATGATAGGACAAGGGTTCCTGGAATAAAAGCCTGAAACTCTTACTACTGAATCTGCTGGCATCCTAAAACAATAAAAACTTATCCCTACAATTGCCAAAGTGATACCGTTTTAGTTCTCCAGCTAGATGGCTCCCCTGGAGTGAGGATGTCTTGGGTGTTAGAGCCCAAGGGCCATCCCACTCCCAATGGATACACAGTGTGGTAAGGAATTCAGTGTGTACTTGCTCTCTTCAGAGCTGCAAAGCCTGCATGCCTCGTTCCTGGCTCCAGTCCTTGGATTCACAGTTGGTTAATGTAAAACCAGGCTGACACAGAGTGTCTTGCAGTTCATGTTTGAACCGGAGCCAAGAGAAAGCACATTTCTGATGTTGGTGAACTTCCACCCCCATGAGCCTGGAGAGGGCTATTGTGTCCCTGAATAAAAGCACCCAGGCAGGGTGGTGTGGTTGAACTTTAAGCCAATTATTCCTGCCTTTGCCCCGCACCAGCCTCCAGCTTCCTGGGACTCCTCGAGCTGATGCAGAACATATTCAAATCTTCCCCTGGAAGGTTTAGTCTAGGTTGCTTCTTTAGTACTGTTTGAACATTAAATATGCAAATAATCATCATTACACTTCCAACAATTACACATGTTTGCGAGCACCGTGTCAAGTGCTGGCAGCAGAGCAATCATTTGTAAAGACAAATATTCCATTCCAAGAGATGTCACGCTGCTCAGAAGATCCTTTTTTTGTATTAGTAGCCACACTGCTGCTCCGCAAAGTGTGCAAATGAACGTGACAGCGCTGCCAATAGCTGCCAGGCCCTTCNCCACAGAGCAGGTGCCAATCACCCGTCCCAAGCAGCCCAGGAGGCCTGGCCTCACAGCCCACAGACTGAACATGTCGCCCACTCGCAAGGCTCCCAGGGCCGCTTCTCTGCTGCTATCGCTCCTCTCCTGGGGGGCACGGCTCTTCAGACTACTTTAATTCCTGATTTCTGAGTGGACTATGGTGTGTTCGTAACAGATGAATTATCATTTGTAGCTCAGAGGTGATGTAAAAAATCTGCTGGAAACCGCAGGCTGGAGTCACAGCAGGAGGCCGTCCTTCCCTGCGCAGTTTTTATCTTTTCCTTTCCTTTCTTCCATGCCCACTGGCTCTCTGCCTTTCCCCTCCCAGTTTCCTCCCACACTTATGGATGGATAATTGTCACTTTATTTACTTTTATCGCATCCAAAGTGCGGCTTAGCAGGGCCGGGACTTGAGTCCCACTAATCTTGCCTTCTCCCCAAGTAGGAAAATCCCAAGTCTTGCAGGGCCCAATTGATAACCCTTGTGCTTCTTTTCCATGAAAGACGGATGACTCTGGCAAGCTTGGGAGACTGCAGATAATGGGATTGACTTGGTACTTAAATCTCAGTGAACCAGGACAGCATAAGTAATTAGTGAGTTGGATCCATCCCGGGGTGCTAATGATGGCTAAGTCTGCCCCCACGCCATTCTACAAACGGCAAGAGGCACATCCATCTCAGGCAGATAAAAACCAAGGGGACACTGCTCACAGACACCATTTATTCCTTCTTTAGTGCACAATTTATCCTAGAAAGGGGGGAGAAAAATCTAATTTTCCTCAAGTGATACAGAGAAGACCAAGTGACCACACTCCCACCAGAGTTCATTTTGATCACGATGCTGCTGCTGTTTTTAATTAAGAAAGGCTAATTAAGAGGGGATCCGCATTTATCTTCTTATCTGTTGTCAGCACAGACTCGTGAATGTACTTATATTTGTTTACAATCTGGTAACTGGCTTTATATTACTGAGCCAGTGAAGTCTCCATTTATATTAAAGTTCATGCTTTTATAACCGTTTGGATCGTGTTGTGAAGAATTGAGCATCTAGCCACCAAGATAACTTGGGGGTATTAGAGATGAGTTTACCCACAGAAACCAAGATCAGGAAGCATTAGCTACTCCATACCTCCATTAATCCAATGCAAGACTTTTGTGTGCCTTCCCAATCAAGAGTGATGGCACTTTATCAGGATAATTTAGATAAATGTCTTCTCCTGTGAAGTTCACTTATCCTTCCAGCAAACATGATCGACACAGCGTCATGCATGACAAACGACATTGTGTTTTGATCCCACATTTGTTCTGTCAGTGGAGAGGAACCTCTCAAGGTAGCCCAGCTCCTCTTGGTTGCTGCTATTGTTTGCTTTTCTCTTCCGTTTGGTTTGCTTAGCATTTCCAATCACTGAAAAGAAAGTTGTTCAGGAGACACACTTTTGTCAAGATGACCAAGAAGTCCAAAAGCAAAAGATCAATGGAAGCCCAAAGCTGCTCAATCCCAACTGCAAAGTTAGCAAGGATGGGAGGCGGGAGATTAGGAACCCCTACAACGACTTGTCAGAAGTACTGAGGACAGACTGTGGGTCCCCTTAGTAATCACTTTGTTCCTGATTACATCATCTAAGAATAAGTTGAGCCCAGATAATTGCTGAGCATGAAGCTCTGTCAAAGCCTGTTTCCCTTTCTACCCCATCTACTAAGGAAATCCTTTTCTGGTTTTACTCTGAATTTTCTTTTATCCATTCTTAGTATCTAACTTCTGCGTACTCACAGTGAGTCTGCACATTTCAGCTTACTGGCCACATCAGGGACAAGTCTCCAAAAGCATTCTTATGATTTAGTAACTACCCAGGTGAGCACCCCACCTTTCTACACAAATTGTAACTGATGAGGAGGAATTTAAACTTTGCTGGGATCAAAGAGAAGCCAGGGTCTCATTGAGAAGGGGATGATGCCCGATAAAGGTCGCACTTTCTGGTTCCCACAAAATCTTAGATATGGATTTCTCTAAGTCAGACTAAATATACTTGTATATTTAGATTATGCCAGCTCATGCTGATTTGCCTGGTTCAATGGTGTCTGTCTCTCTTGAGAAAAGTTTATGTTGACTGTGTAAATTTGTTCAGACCCATGTCCATGAGCAGAGGGACTTATGTGATAGTCACATGCATATTGCTTGAAGTGGTTATCATCAACCAACATATAGTGTAATTCTAAAGATATTTTGGTTTTTCCAATCATTTCTATCTCCATGATGGAAAAGTAATACAGACTGATTTTTAAAAAACACACTTTTCCTTTCCTAATAGGATACTTATGTCTGTGTACTGATTGTACTACAAAGAAATTTAAAGCCTGTATTTTATGATCACTTTTGGGAAGGCTAGTGATATGTTAAAAATGTTATTTTTAAATTTTAAAAATGGTATCAAGTGAAAAGAGAATGCAAACTGAGAAAATTACATTTATCTCTTGGGAAAAAAAGGTGACTCTAACATTGGGTATTTTAAAGGATAATTTGCATCTCCAAATTAGCTAAGAAAAATCCTTCCTCTAAAAAAATAAAATAAACAAGTTGTGCTGTATTGAAAGGAAACCTATGTGGACTCGGGTCCCATAACAAATAGGTTGTGTTCTAGGGACTGTGCTAACAGCCCCTCTTGTCCTTGTGTGAGCATCATGCACTTACAAAACCACATTTAATCTGTGGGACAAATTTGATGGGACCATTGTGGTATAAGCTTGTCTCTCATTCAGTAGTGTGTGAAAAAAGCATGATAATGAAGTGTGTGTTGAAAGTTGTCACCTGGTTCAGCGTCCTAGCCTGATCACTCATTGGCTGTATGGTCCTGGGCAAGTCCCATTACTGCATCCTAGCCTCATGACTCATTGGCTGTCTGGTTTGGGGCAAGTCCCATTACTGCATCCTAGCCTCATCACTCATTGGCTGTCTGGTTTGGGGCAAGTCCCGTTACTGCATCCTAACCTTGTCACTCATTGGCTGTATGGTCCTGAATCTCTCCTCTAAACCTGTAAAATGAGGATACTAGTAACCCTAGACACATTGATCTTTTTTTGCTTATTTTTTTATAATTTATTTAAATATTAAAAATTTCCACCTCTTCCCCTCCTC
>LOEQ01001554.1:206214-219403 GCA_001685075.1 Bramus lutescens
AGGGAGCCGGCGGGATCCAGGCAGCCTGTGCTGCTCCAGCCCAGGTGTGTTCATGGGCACATGCGCTGCCCATGTGTGCAGTGACTATTCAGAGGCCCATGCAAAGTTCAGCATTCTGTTCCGCTTTTCTCACCCTCACGTTTGGCTTCTGGCGCTTTCTTTGCCTCTTCTGCACAAGTTTCTGATTCCACAGCTTTAGCTAGTGGGCAGCATTTTGATAAGCAATGTGATGTTGACGTTATTGACACACAATTGATTGTGTTGTAAAAGGCTATTAAGTTCCCAGTCCCTGCTTTTTCTTCTTCCTCTTGAGAAGTTTACCTATTCGCTACATTGTGACAATTAGTAACTCTAAATTTATAAAGTTAAGTAAAAATAACTGACTGGTGGACCACGCATTCTGAGGGGTAATAAAACTTGAATATCAGACCAGTGGAACTTGGGAGTTCCTCGACTATAAATTGGTTCTCCGCCTGCTGCTGTGTGACATGCTTCTCAGGGCCTCACTAGCCACTAATCCCTATGTGATAGACACTTAGAAATGAGGATGCTTCTTAAGGCCAAAGGCTCAGCCTCTTTCTTTTCATCTATACCTTCGTTTTATTGAGTTTATTCCCATTTGATGTGTAAAAGTCCACAGTGTGATAGCAACTTCTCTCCTGAATGTATCCTCTGAGAAAGACCATGAATGAGTTAGCTCCACAATCATCTGGGTTAAAAATAACCTAAACGTGCATTCCTAGGAACAACTTTCCCAGTGAGGCTGTTTCAGTATTAGCAAACTGTGTTGTCTTAATTGTTCAGGTGTACTACTGTGCAAGTTTCAGAGCAAGGTGATCTGCTTCCAACTGTATTTTTCTGAATAACTGGATATTTCTAAATATATTTTGGACTCATATTTCTTTGAGATCCTGCCATCAGTATTGTAGGGATTAAGATGGCCAGTGTATTCTGTCCTTAGCTTTTAGCTGTGCAAGTGTTTCATCTCTTAACTTTTATTATTTATTCTAAAAGAATGTTATAGCTAAACCTAAAGGAAAGGAATCCACTAGGTTTAAAAGAAAAGCCTAAATCAGTGGATGTGATTGGAGGGGTCCCTAGCACATGATCTCCATGGAGTGAAGATCTGAGAAGTGCTGAGAATAATTAGCAATCATTGGTGAATGAGCTCAGAGCCAATCAGGTGAATAAACACAAGTCATAGGTAAACATCATTTATAAATTCAAATGGACAAAGGCATTGGGCAATGGACATGTTTATGAACAAAACTGATATGGGATATCCTTCTGAATATGGATTACTTTTATTAGTTAATGAATAAAGCTGCTTTGGCCTAGGGCAGGGCAGAATATAGCCAGACTGGAAGAGATATAGAGAGAGAGACTAGGCAGAGTCAGGAAGACATCACGTAGCTTCCGAAGGAAGCAGATGCCATGTAACTGCTGAAAGAGAAGAGCATGCTGAAACTTTACCGGCAAGCCACAGCCTTGTGTCGATACACAGATTAATAGAAATGGGCTAATTTAGGATGTAAGAGATAGTTAATAAGAAGCCTGAGCTAACAGGTCAAACAGTGTTGTAATTAATAAAGTATCTGTGTGATTATTCAGGTCTGGTTATCCGGGAATGAAAGAGCAGTCTCCATTTTCACAAAATTCTGTATCCTAGGTCTCTGTACAATGGAAACAACCTCCAGTGGGAAAAGATGTGAGGTCATATAATACTTTTTACATACTTAAAATAGGTCTTTAACCTTTCATTAAATTATTTAAGCTATCAAGAATTTTAACCATGATTGCATGTAATTAGAGAGAGATAACTCACACTGTTAATCAATTTCAAGATTATATACATTGCCCTGTAACTCTTCAGTCTGCCATAATCTGTACAGTCCTATACACTTTCTGTTCAACTAGGCTTGAAATATCTACATTCTCAAATCCAAATGAGCTAATATTAAGAAGATAACAATATAAAGATTTCCAGCTTTTGAAGACTCATTAAAACTATTTCATAATTTTCTTCAGATTTCCATCAAAGAAATCCAGATTTGTGTCACACATCAAAATCAATCTGTGTTAAAATTACTCAATTCTGTTTTTACTTTGAAAATGAAGACAATAAATTCAAAAGTGCAGGCTCAAGAAATGCTAAAGTCCTAGTAGACACACACACAGCAGACCTTTAAAAATTCACTTTGAAAATTAATCTTAAACATAGTTTTGAGTTTTCTTATTTATGATCTACAAATGTTGTTTATAACATCCCAGACAATACACTAGCAAGTGATTATTGAAGAATTATGTATCTATGAATAAAGAATATGTGTAGGGTAGGCATTAGACTAAGCTTTGTCTAACATTTTTATATGCTTTATAATTACAACCACAAAAATCCAAGTAAGTTCTGATGCTCATATAAAAATCAGTTCATAATAATAAGAAAAGGCTATCAAATTGATCGTTTTAATTATACATGTAACTTCTACTTGTGAAGCAGTCTGGCTGTACCTTAATTTTCTTCAGATCTTTGACAAGAAATCATTGGGTTTTCTTGCATATGTCCTTAATATGGATACCAAGAAAAGGGAACAACTTTTTGAAGTTGTCACTGAGAAATACATCTAAGCCAGCTACATACAGTGCTCCATTTGCTATGGCAGGAAATTACTTTTAGTTTTTAAATTTAGTTTTTAAATTGTGACAAATGCATGGAAAATTACCTTCTTTTAAAAATATTTGCCTTTTATTTTTAATTATGCATATGTATTGCATCTGTGTGTTTGTATGCAGGAATGCATAGTTGACATGGAGACCTGAGTTGCTGGATACCTTGCAGCTATAGTTTCAGGCATTTAGAGGCACTTGAAGTATATGCTGCAAACTGAACTCAGGTCTTCTGCAACAGAAGTATGTGTTCTTAATGACTGAGCCATTTCTCCAGCCTCACATTTAACTTCTTCATCATCAAGTGGACAGATCTCCAGCCTTATATCTACCTAACTTTTATACTGTTGCCTGTGCTCCCCAACCAGCCAATCACAAACTCCTTTCATTTTCTGACATGGAAACATCATATATCTTACACACCATCTGGCCCTTTCCACCTTTGTTCAGCTCCTAGGAACTACTCTCCCAATTTCCCGTTCCTCAATGGTTTTCTATTGCTGATTTTGTTACACTATGTGCTAGATACACAGGAATCTTATTGAGAAATGTTCTATAGCATAGATAAGCAAGGCAAGGTTAAACATGTTCCAGTGAACCATTCTACCTACAAGGTCCTTGGTAAGTCACAAAGTAACACATGGTGGTTCCTGTGGCAAGTCCTGGTCATTTTGCCATACATGTTCTCCATTCGAATACCCCCACACCACTGCTGCCCACACTTCTGCTCTTACATGTGAAAATGTTTCTTCTTTGTCGATACTTGAGTACAGAGAAATACCTTGTTTTATTCAAAAATCATTTCACAAATGATAATTTTTATTAATTTCCTGAAATCATTTATTCATAGATTCTATGAATGAATGTGTTCTACTGGAATTTGACTTGTATCACTTATGTTTGGCATTCTGTTTCGGTAACTAAAACTTGAAAAATAAAAGGCCATTTTCTTATATTAAACATATAAAAGAACTACAGAAAGAAATCTATATGTCAATGATATATACATGTATGTATATATATATATATCCTAATATCATTGTATCATTATGGGAAGACCCTTCATGCTAGAGTTAATTTAAAAACAAGCATACATGCTAAACTTAAATTATATATTTAAATATGATTTTACATTTATGAAAATTAAAATATAATCTTACTTCCGATTTACACACTGGCAGAACAAACAGCATGAAGTGTTTGTAGAATTAGACTAATGTATTAAAATATTTGCCTGGAACATGTGTGTCATATAGAAACATTATCGAAGCCTCCAAATAGTAACACCGTGTTTAATCATTTGTTCTGGAAATATCGTAAACAAATAGGAGGAATGTGGATCCATTAAGAAGGGCCTCCCCCCACACACACACGTGATACAGTATAGAACCGAGTGCTCACAGCCCTGGTGTGTGCTTTTCTTCATGTCTCATCATTTTAATGTCACACTTATATCCTCAAGAGACCACCATAACCCTGTTGCAGAGCTTCTATTTTCCTCTCACATAATGATTCATGTCCCTACATCCTTTGGGGAGAAGTTTTGGGAAATTTTCCTTCGTAGATACTCATGTATGAAGGAACACTCACCACCTATGGCTGGGTAAAAAATGGTGATGTCTTGCATTATAACACACAGATACTAGCATGGTCTCGGTTTCCTTAGAAAGGCTAACCACTAGCATATTCAAAGACAATCAGTCATTATTTTTAAGGATACATTTTGGAAGTTATACTATTTTCTTGTGTTCAAAGTTATAAACTAATAAAATTTACAGAAGAGCTTTAAAAAATAAAATTATATGACTAAGTAAGAAAATAAACGTAAGTATAAGAGTGCCGATACAGTCTGGCATCTGAAAATGTTTTCTTTTATCACTGGGATGTATTTCTGACGATACTCCCCATCACTCAGATACAACGTGCATCATTTCACAGGGATTCAAACTTGTAAAACAATTTAGAAGGTTGGATTCGTCATTGCAGTGAGTGGATTTACATAAAATGTGGTAGGAAATTAACTCAAAACACTGATAAAAAAAAAAACTCTGCATGCCCTTATTGTCAGTATGAGTCGTTGGGCCATCATAACTGCAAACGCCTCCATGAGGGAAGACGAACCGATGACGGCATCTACGAGCTGTCATCTATTCCTCTGCATTCAAGGGAAAAAAAATAATAATGTCTGAATAAGAATCCCTTTGAAAGTGAATGTTGTCTTGTTTACACAGATCAGATAAAATTTACAAGTAGCTTATTCATAATTTTGTGCTGACGTCTATTGACCTTTTTAAAATTATTATTATCGGCTTCTTCTCGGAGCTCCATATTGGGACGTCAAAGGCTGCGCTTGCAGAAATGAAAATATCCTCATTATGCTAATTTGGGAGCCACTGATAGGCATGTTCTCTTTTATAAATTATATCCTCCTGTCAGAAGTCAAAATGCATTTAAATAACTTCACGGAAATTGTCACTAAGATTTAAAATTGTGTGTTTTATATGCCATTGTTGATTTAATGCATGGGCTTAAACATGGATATATATTTATTTTTTAAATGTTTGCATGATTATTTTGTCACAAATGTTATCAAAATGAAACCTGGATGCAAGAATAATTTTCTTGTATATTTTGATAAAGTTTTGCATTTTGTAAATGCATTTTAATTTTCAGGTTTAATAAGATATGCTAATCATATCAATTGCATATTTTAGTGCCAACAAGTTTGTTTCCTACATACTTGGAATTCTCCTAAAGGGTAAAATAAATATACATGTTTTCACAAAATTATTTAAATATCAAAAATTTAAATGAAAAGGGGATTTGATTTATGAAAATCATCCCGTTTACCAAGCCAAGAAGTATTTCCACTTTGTGCTTTCATGTCGCCTGCTGCAAAACAAAATGTGATCTCTTTGAAATTGAGCATATTTACAAAAACCCAAATACTGAATAAATGATGATTTAATGGGACCTTCAAAATATCTAATAATCTTTAACTTGCTACTTAAGGCAGCAAGAGAATACTAGGAGAAAACCCAAAAGCACATACGAACATGATCATTTTATTAGAGAAAAATGTGTTACATTTCCTTTTCAACTATTTCTGATAAAAGATCAGATTTCACTTTTTTTTAAGTGTGTCCTGGACCTGGGTTTTGGGACTCATTTGATTTTACTTTTCAGAATGACCAGTACAACTGCTAGAATGATCTTTGATGTTGCAAAAAAATGGAAAAATCAAAGTGAACAGCTAAATCTGTTCGTTTTTCAAGCATATTAATCTTGTCAAGATAATACATAAAAATCAATCCTTGAAATTTTTTCCAGAGCCCTTTCTCCACTCTTTTTTTTATCCAAAATATGAAACCACTTAGAAGGATAAAACAATGTGAAGGGATGAAGAAAAGAAATACTAATTTATATTTGGGCCACATATATGTTTAAATGGCCCAAGTGCACCGAGTTTGCGTAGTCAGAAGCAATCTATCTGTGTCGCTCTTGACATTTGTCATGAGCACTCTGCTCATATGTATGGCAGACTGAGAATTTCTAGTATTTTTCCCCCAACAATTCAACTGAGTTTCAAACCCCTGACAGTAACAAATACAAATTGCACCAGCCCCCAAAAAATTGTTGGGGCTAATTTTAATATTAATGAATTCTTTACAACCTCAGTTCAGCGGTTTCGATTAAGCTTTAATTAGTAGCCAGAGGGGACTCCAAAACAAAAATAAGGAGCTGAATTGCTAATTAAGTTAGTTTGATGAGGTAGAGTTTTAGTAAAAGACTGGTTGCTGTTAGCTTGCAAGTTCTGACAAGCTAAAAATACTAAAGATTATCATTATTGTAACTAATATTCTGCGTTAACACCGGTTCTCTCCACAAATCCGACAGTTCATTAGAGTCCAGGGCTCTGGGCTGTCACTAGTGGAATTACAGCCTTGTTAATAAGAGAGCAAAGTATGAGAGTCAAAGCCCGAGACAAGTCCATGCGACCGTGGGCTTGATTGGTTATAAACTAACTAGTTATTGCAGCTAACTAAATATATCTGCCCAAGAATAGCTTTTGTCATCCAGTTCAGTTTCTACAAGATATGACTTATTAGAACCTTGGTTTACCAAAGCGGTGTTCTTTCTTCTCCATTGGTGGTGAAAAATATTCCTTTCCATGTTCAGATCCTGAATAACTTCTAAACTTCCACAATGTTAAAATGAATTTGAAATTCGTAGGGGCAGCTAAAAATGACACCTACTCTTATAAGATAAAATCAAACTACTCCAACAGCCCACTGCTGATATATTATAAAATTTTACTTGAATACTCTCAATAGGTTTAATTAAAAATAACATGGATGGTTGTCATTTCAAACCTGAAAATTAACCTAATAGTATAATCAACCATTCCTTGTAAGATGTGGATTCTCTCCTTGTACCCCAAAGACTATTAATTATTCCCCAGGTCGCTTCCTAGACTGGGACTCACCAGGACTGCACAAAAGAAACGGGAAGCATCCTTAGAGGATTGAGGAGAATGTAATTTGATTTCTCCATACTCCGATGTTTTCTATAATTTGTATTTTATCCTTTTGCTTAAGGTTTCAGAGCCCGCAAACCCAATAACGTAGGGATAAAAGAAGACAGAAAAATAAATGATACTGTTTTCTAGGTATTAAATATAAGCCTGGCTATCGGAGCTGCATGGCCGTCACGAATCATAATCAGGTACTTTGACTTAACACTGTTTTGTTTTATAATAAGGTGGTTGCCATATGTGAAGAAACATTTCTGTCTGGATGTGAGGGGCTCTGTACCTTTGTAACAAATCCAAAAACTCGTTTGGTAATACCTTAAGTCTACCCATTGTAATTTAGCTCTACAAGTGCAAATCCACACCCAACTTTGCTCACAAATGTGCTGGGAGGATTACCTATATTATCAGCTGAGGAAAAGAAGCAGTGAATTAGGATGCAGTGGATCCCGCCAAAACAACTTTCCGTAAATCTTCTTTTAATGCATAGTTTACAATTTTCTTTTGCTCAGCAGGAAACTGATTAAGATCCCCCGTCCAAAGAATATTCTCCCCCTCATGGAGCCACGTTGTTATTTAATATAGTTACATCCCCCAATACCTTACAAATCAGAAGCTCCATGGTGCAGATGTGATGCTTGTTTAATACAGTAGGCACAGTAGTAATAATTTATCTATTTGAACAGAGAATAGATACCAATTACAGCACTCCTCATGCTGTAGACTTGGCACACGGTCTCTTAGTGTGAGTAAGGCACTGATCTCTGCTAAAGGAATTCAAGAAGTGGTACATGTCATTAAACATGCTTGTCAATTATCTCATAAGTTTCAATGGAAATGATGGATCATGCAAGAAAACATTTATAAGAAACAATACAATATAGAACAAAGAGAAAAAATTCTTTAAGTCAACAACATTGATTGTTCCATATAAGCTCAACTTGGAAAATTAATAAAAATCTAAGATGAAAATTAGTTTGCTACATTTAATCCCTTTACAGGTTTCTTCACTTAATACAATGTGTACTATATTGGTTTTCAGGCCATTCACATTGTGTTAAGTGAAGAAACCTGTAAAGGCCTATAGAATGATCAGACAATTGCTGTATTTCTGCCACATCAAATTAACTAGCACACTGAGTCAAAATCAACTTAAAACGTCGACAAACAAAAAGTCAAAGAAATGGCTCAGTTAGCCCACACTGTGCAAAGAGACAGATTCTTGGAAACTATTCTCTGAACTCTCCAAGAAGGACAAAGCACTTGTACCTATACACATACACACATGCATATATACATACCACATAACACACACAGGCACAGGCATATACCACAAACAGGCATACAACGAATAAATGTCATTTTTTAAATATTCCAAAAGTCAAGTTTGTTAGAGAAACAGTTTTTCTAGAGTGTAATGGATTTCAAACGATTAGTTATTTTAACATTTTGAAATAGGCAAACAGCAGATAAAACCATGATTTTAAAATAGAAGTTAATATTATCTTTTCTACATTTCTTAATTTCAAAAGATGTCCAAAACCTTCTTGGCGCTGTTCTCTTTTCTTGTGAGTTACCATGACAAGCTTTTTGAGAGTAGGGTGTCTGCTTTGCTCTCACAAGGACGCCCCATGTGAAGCAGAACAGTGAATATTCTGCAAAGAATTGATGTCAAGAACGCTTAAAATGTGAAAACATTGAAATGTCCTAAGATTTATTGTATTGATTTCTTTTAATACTTTCTTTCATCTCGTGAAGCTCTGTCATTTTATTTCATTCATAAATGTAACTGATGAGATGTGCATGGGAGCATGTGCCTCCTTAGAGAGCCGAATGTGCATCCTGAGGCGGTGTCACAGGCTCGGCTGAGGAGAGGGAAAGAGACGGAGACTGTCCCTCAGGCATGTAGGTTTCACTCCGCTGACCTGGATCCCCTGCCTCATGTCCTTGGCAATGGAATGCCATAAAGTCCTCTTGTGTTTTCCTTGATGTGAATTTGACGAAGTAGATTAACTTTTATGTTAAGCAAAGTGTCTTCTCGAGATCAGGTTGTTTGCACATTTTTAGAAGTGGAGAGGTCCTTGAGAAAGGAAGAGGATGGGAGCCTTTTAAATCGCATGTTAGCTGATTTAATGATGCTTTCACGGCAAGAACTTTTCAGAGACAGAAAACACGCCTATGTGTTACCTGGCTGTGTCATTGTAAAAGAAGCCACTGTTGTCTTTTCTGTTGGGGTAATATTTGGCCCTTATGACTGATAACATGCTATCTTATTTCCATCACAAAATAAAGAACCAAATGAGATTTTGAAAGTGACTTTTAGGAAGCTGGGAAGCTTCCACTGCTTAGCTCTAACACTCTCTTAATCCATCGTTTAAGTAGATAAGACAGCTGTAGCACGCAAGAAGCATTCTTTAGACATAATCACCAGATTTAGGAAAACACTGTAGCTATTGGAGTTTTTACTGGTGAACGTTACAAACATTTGTGATAACTCTGATTCCTTTGTTTGTTTGTTTTACAGCTTTTTTGGACATTCTAAAAGGTCTGTACAGTCTCTAACTTGATAATAACATTAACATCCTATTGAAAATTTTATTTGCACATTGTATTACTTTCTGTCACCGTGGTAAAATATGTCATGACCAAGAGCAGCTGAAGGATGAGTTTCGTTTCATTTAGTGCTCTAGAGGCTCAATGTCCATAATGATGGGGACAACCTGGTAGCAGGAAGCTGAGTGATCACATCTCAACCACACGCAGGAAACAGAGAGTGTGAGGAAGCGGGATGAGGCTATGCATTCTCAAAGTCCAGTCCAGTGACCTGTGTCCTTCCCCAAAGTCCCATCACTGTAGCAAACTATCACCAACTAGCAAATAACTATTTAAAAGCACAAGCATATGAGTGGCATTTCCCATTCAATGAGCACACCTATATGAGTCCATATTATGCTTAAGTCACACAGAAGAATTAGCTTTCTTGGTATGAATTCCATCGTCAAACAAATTATTTAGGGAGCCCTTGTCTCACAGTTTAGGGTATGCTCTCAAGAAAGGTAGGAACATAGCCTCACACGATGGCCACAAGCAAACTCAACTCCAAATTGAGTTTGGGTGCCATGCTAGAAAGTGAACATTGGGCAATCATAGCTATGTCCCCTAGTAACCAGGGCTCCTCAGAGGTAGCTGAAGTTTTGTCCCGTGGGGTAAAAAGAGCTTAAAAGGCTTGGTTATGTAATGTGGTACCAAAAATGGAAATGAAGTTTTCAAAAGACGTTGCTCTTTATTTTTATTTTGATAACAACATAAAGGAGATAAACAATGATGTTCCTTCCTCCAACTCGAGTGCATGAGTTTTCTTAGTTGTAATTGATCTCTGTCTGAAGTATCTAGTATGTATTAGAGTTCATCACTCTTTACTGATGCACGCACGCACACATGCATGCATGAATGAATGATTTGCCTATCAGAAGCCAAAGAGCATCTGTTTCATAAATCATGTATGCACTCTAAAAAGGAGCCCTGCAAATATTCTTAAATCTAGAAATAGCAATAGGAATGATAAGTGTTTGGGGTGTCTGGAAAAGTAGGTGCAAGTACAGAGAGTGTCAGAAGTTCCAAGGATGCTGAGTTTGGCAAGGAGTGTGCTGCCGAAGAAGGAACCTTGACCCTGACACACAGGCTTTTTAGAAAGCAACGGGTATGATCGTCAGCAAAACCATGTACTCTGGAGATGCCCCTGGATTGGGGTAACACACGGAAGGAAGCAGACATATCTTCTCCAAAGCTTGATCTTCTCAGCTACATAGTAGAGCTAGGTTCATGGCATTACAGAGTAGGACTGAGGATGCCCACATAATACCAGTAGGGTCATAGTTCCGAGGACCAAGTCTTAAATAAGTGCAAGAAGTCTTCTGGTTACGTTTTGCTGCTAACTGTAGATCTGGGGACTGGGGCATTGTCTCAGACTAAGCTGGATTCTCTCCCCAATCCTACCTCTAGCAAATCACTAGACTTCGTTGTCCTTCGTGGCAGCGTCCTGGTGCTTACCCCTGGGATTGTTGTAAGACTAAAGTGAGGAAATATCTGCCCTGGGCCAGGCAACCAACCACACAAATGGATTTCAGGAAGCCACAGGGCATGCATGCATCATGTGTACTCATGCATGGGCCCTGGGTTGTATTGTAAGAGCATGTAGCATGTGCATGTGCGTGTGCTCCTAGTGGCTGTATGATTCATCACAGCTGTCATCTATAGCTGGGCAATAACTTGTAGTTGGTGGCTTCCTCTGACGACAAGGAGACCCCTCATTTGCCCCCATTACCCTCATGGAAATGTGAGGGCCCCTTGCAGGACCCAGGAACAGAAACATCTCAGAACATGTGACAATGCAGTGGTTCAGGTATTTCTCCCTGTTCTTCCTCTGCCAATTCCCACATCCTCGTTGCTGAGATTTCAGTGACATACATTCCCCAGCCCGGGAGACAGCTAATCTTACACATGAGGTCTGAGAACCACACGGGGTAGGTGTCTGTCCTCTCCACCCCCCACAGCAGAGCCCAGGTGGGAACACCCAATGAAAATTTACTTTCACGTGATGGGCACCCAATTCCTCCACTCAGGTGCTCACTCAAGAACACAGCACAGAAGAACCCTCCACTTAGATTCCCCTCTCCCACCCCATAACCTGACCTTCCTGCAGCCTTCCCTCAAAAGAGGGCCTGGAAGGTAGACAGGCAGCATCTTAACAAGAATTCTTGCAAGTCTGTTTGGGGCTCTACTCTAGAAGGCATGTTAAAGATGAGCCAAGTGTCACTTTGTGAGAGACCAATTGCTGGGAGCTCAGGAGAAAGGAGTGTATGAGTCTGAACAGTGCATCTAAAGATGGACCTGTTCCCCTCTGTGCAGGCTCTTAATTGATTAATGTGCAAACAGGGTATCCTTGATGTCCTTTCTCAACCACAGAGTGTGTCAAAGAATCTGAACCTGATATAGCTTATCATATTTTACAGAACTATAGTAATATTTATGAACAAGGAAGATAACAGAATTACTTTCTAACGTCATTTTAAGTGTTTGTGGAAAGTTTTCCATTCCAAGTCAGGGGACTTAAGGGACTAAGGGTAGCGTCCAGCCCCAATAGGACGGTCTAGATGGCAGAACTGGAAATTAATGAGAAGTCCCTCATGTTGGGACTGCATTTCCATATTGTGTCTTCCAGATAGCTCTACTCACCATTCCTTGCATCCAACAGAATGATCTGGAAAGAACTAAAGGATTGCTCTTTCATTTTGCCTCACAATCAGGTCCAGGTACTGAAAATCAAAGAGCAACTATGGTTGCTCTCCAGAAATAATTAGCCAACAGCTCCAGGGTCAACAAATTCAGAGTGTTGGATGCTCTGTGTTACAACTTCCTGAGCTGTGAAGGGCAAGGCCTGACGGAGTCACATCCTCTACCTGGCTTCAGTGTGGCAAACACACAGCAACTTTCTTAACCTTCCCATGATATTGCAGATAGGTAACTCGACATAAATGGTGCCAACACCAATGTAGAAGCGACAGCAGTATATTAATAAAAATACACAATGGCTTCACCAGAATGTTGCACATACCAAGAATAGTGAGGAACATGACAATAATTCCCACAGGTTTTCATTTATTCATCATTACCTTTGTATGAATATAAATTTGTCATCCTCGTGAATATTGAGTGAGAGATTATTTGTGAGTTTCATTTCATGGATGTTTATGACTTACATTTAGTAGATTAATTCAAAGATACTTGAAACTTTTATTGTGAATAAATATTGGACAAAGATTTTGCTTTAAAAGTTAATGCCTAACTGTTCCTTAGAAAAGTTAAATAATTTTGATTTTTTTGTACACAGATTAATCATTTATTTTTTAGCATTTGTAGAAAGGAAGGATGGAGGGAAGAGAGAAAGGGAAGGAAGGAAGGAAGGAAGGAAGGAAGGAAGGAAGGAAGGAA
>LOEQ01001554.1:223906-259237 GCA_001685075.1 Bramus lutescens
ACCCGTCTCAGAAAAAAAAATGAGAACAAAGTTGCTGGTACTTATGTTTATATTTATTTTATGTGTTAAAATTAACAGCTAGTGATAAACTAGTTCAACATTTTGCAGTTTATTTTGTGGTATTAATGCCTTCTTTCTTATTCAACCATGTTGGTTTAGAAATGTCAGTTGAGGAGAAGGCTCCTTTTTAAACCTTGATTCCATCTTAAACTATTAAATCATACAGTAGTATGAAAGTGCTTTATAAAAGTATCTAATACCCATATTACACTCTATAAATGAGTGAGTAAATTCTGATATTTTACAAATCTCAAAATAAATTTTAAGCCATCCTGCCAGGTGTTTTCAGACTAGCACAGATTTGGAGTCTACATACAAGAAAGTATGAATGACACCTTGAAGTGAATGCAGACACTCCTTGAGGTCGGAAGTGGGGTGCTGTGCCTACACTGCAGGAGTCAATAGCCTTGCCCATCTGCACACTCTATAGTCATGGAGTGAGACAAGCCTAGATCAAAAATGTTTTAATGAGGTTCTACTGTACTTGCGCTAAGCTTGGCTGTTGTTGTTGCTGCTGTAAGTGTAAGTACTATTTACAGAACATTTGCCTACATTAACTGTGACAAGTCATCCAGAAAGAATTCACAGAGTGTGGAGGGTGTGTAGATCCCGAAACACTGAGCCACTTCCTTTGACACTAGAACACCTTGGCAATTTGATATCTAAGTGGGTTCATGGAACCATGAGAAATGAGGAGATTTTACTTAGACCTCTGTGCATGAGGTTTGTAGCTTACAGCATATGTATTTGGGAGTAGGAGAACTGTGCATTCAGTACTGCCAAGTCGACCACAGAAGCTGATCTAACTTTAACCACAGAAACTGGCCACTGGAGTCAGAGGGGGTGAAGAGAGGACCAACTCTAGTTTCTGGGCTCATTTCTTTGAAGATGACGGCAAGAAGATTTTGCTAAACCTGTATTACTACAACCGCAAGAGGTTAATAATATTCTCCCATCCCACTGTGAAAATCAAAGCAGATAATTTATGTTTGGTAGGCTTTGTGTGAAAAAAATATTTTAAAATGTCAGAAACTAAGGCATTAATAAGCATTTTTAATTAATGCATGCAATTAACCATTTTTGTCCCATTTGTATTTTCCAATCGTTTTTATTTCTCAAGGTTGAAAACTCTAAGTTTCAGTTCACTTCCTCAGCACAAAATAATGGGAAAGCAGTGCTTCTGACATTTAAATATTGCACTCTTTTGTTTTTAGAAATGAAAATAAAGACAGTTTATGAGGAGAAAGAAAGACAGTCCCAAGAAGGGATATAGGAGTGTAGGCAATGGGCAACCATCCTCAGAATCCCACTTTGAAATCTTAGTAGATCACTGATTAGAAAATTTCATATGAAGTTGTGAAGTCTGGAAGGACTATTTCATAAATATTGAATATCTTCCTCTAGATCTATATTACTGGAAATTGTCACTATAAACAGAAGCGTCAAAATGACAATATGAAATATGACCACCTTTAAATGTATCAACAAAATGTCAAGTAAAAACAAATAGGGCCTTAACAGTTAACTTTTTGGCAGACTCCACATTTACTCTAGAAATGCTTTTGATTAGAGTATTTGAAATTTCTATTTATTTTTTAACCGTCTCTGTTCATCATCTGTGAGCCACCTTATTCTATAGTTACACCATACTTTTATATCTAAAGAAGTCATTTAGCCTGAGAGTAAATATATTTACCAAGATTAAGTGGCAGTCCTCTGTTGAGAATTAGAGTAACTTTAATTCAGGGTCAAAATTATTATTAGTTAGCAATAATATTGCTTTAAATCCTAGATGACTAACTCTGCTGGACGTGATAGAGAAGTGTTGAGACAGTGGGTACAATGATGTCATCTGTAATGTCTCAGGGAGCCAGGGTAAACAGACATGCTGGAAGAAGGAAAAGTCTGCAGGAACATTAAATATGCTCATCTTGTATTTAGAGAAGCAGGAGGCCCTGGAAGCAAGAACTGCACATGTGTGCACATAGCAATGGAAGTCCTCTGGTGGATAGAATGTTGCCATCTTTGGAGAAATTTAGCCCCTAATTTATGGGACCAGATCATTGGCCCTGATTGGTGTTCCATTCTCCGTACCCCAAAAGGCTTGTTGATCCAACTTAAGCATTCTCATGTGGCAATCATCTTAAGGAGACTTTTGGCAATACCATTCTCCCTGTTACTTTTCCTGTGAGGTGCCTGTCACTGCTATAAAGTAGCCTTCAGTTCACAGCCCCTTTGTCCAGTTCAAAGTAGACAGATGAACTCTGATGTGTTAGGCATATGTGATCATAGTAATTTCTCATTCATACTTGTAAAACTCATATTTGCGGGTTTAACTCAGAGGTTTTCAGTAAGTTTGGGGGGGAATTCTTTGCTCTCCTGAATTATCCACTGGGAAGTCTCAAATCAAGATTAGATGAACTAGAAACTATAGAAATGGACCTGAGGGGAAAATCACATTCTCAGATAGATCTTAAAATCTTTGCAGCTCTGTGGTGTGATTTTGTATGTCTATAGATCTTGTACTAGGGTATTTGTAAAACAATCATTTATATTGCTACCAGAAATCAGTATTTCCAAAAAATGTAGCTTCTATGATATCCTGTACAGCAGAAGATAGTAACTATTTGTTGAAGAAAGGAGTATGAGAGCTGGGAAAATTCAGAGGCTGTTTTGTTTTGTTTTGAGACTGTCTCAACTGTTGGTCAGGGGTCAGGGGAGAACCACACAACACAGTTGTAACAGAGCATATTCTTGCTCAAACTGAACTTCTGAACAATGAAGGCAAAAATAACTATTTTTTAACTCTGTAGGGGTGGAATATTAAAGAAATCACTAAAACACTAAGAGAAAATTGAAACAAGATTATCACAAAAATCATTTTTGTTGACAATTTTTCTCATGGTAAGTTTAAGTAAACCAAAATGTGCAACAGTTTAAAATCTCCTCTGAGATTTTAAAGAAAGCTCTACCACTCTGTTCTTTGTGAAAAACTAAGGGGAAAATTTGTATTATTTCTTCAATTTAATTATTGGAACCTTTTTTAATCTTTTGAATAAACTACTATCTTAACAATAACATTTCTTTTGGTTTTAAATCCCATGGACATACCACAATTCTTTTATGAATATGAATGAAAAATAAAGGAATAAGCAAAAATATAATTTAGTGCTTCCATTAAATTTCTTTCCATAAAAAAGCAGTTAGTGTGCTAGCCTTTCAACAGTTAATTCCTCCCCATCCTTCCTCCCTCTCTTCACAGCTTACTTCAATCCTCCTCTTCCTTCCTTTCCCTATTTCTCTCTATATATTTTCCTCTATCCTGCTATTCCTTCATCCCTCTCTCCTTTTATCTTCCCTTTCTCCCTCTCTTCCTCTTTTCTTCCATTTCTCCCTCCATTCCTTCCTCTCTCCCTCCCTTTCTATTTTCGGCTCTCCCTCTCTCTCTTCTGCCTTCCCCCATCTTTCTAACTTTCATTATCTCTTCCCTATCTTCCCCCTCTCTTACCACCCCCCTCCTTCTCTTCCACCTTTGTTTTCTGTTTTCCCCCTTTTCAGATGCCTGTTACTTCTTTTAGAAGAAAATCCCCCCTTTGCAGAAAACAAAACTTCACTGCTTCATAAGGTTTGTCGTTCTTGCTTTGACTGCTGCCTCAGTGGAAAATGAAGTTCAGATGTCAGAGTCTGATATCATTGGATCGAAGCGTCTATGTACCGTCTGAAGCAAGGGCTTATATATTCACTTCTAGCCTACTGGGGGCTCGGAAGCTACTTCCAAATTCAGAGACTATAAACCCTGTGTATAGCAGTCAGTAATCTGTGTTAGATTGTTGAAGGATTAAAGCGTGAGTCCTTAGTCTCCAGGTGTTGGAAATGATGATGAAAATCTGAGTTATGGGGCAATTGAGTCATATTGGTTTGGTTTTAAGGCAAAGATCACTGTAAACGTGGAAGTTAGCCGCAGATATATGAGAAAATTAAATTTTTATCAACCAACACAACACAATAAAAAACAATAGTGGATTCTGTTATTACCAGTGAAATAATAACTGCTAAAAATTTTAGATTACTCATTCATTTCACATCTTAAAATCCCCAGATTTTGCTAAAACTGACAACTTTTACTTTAAAATTCCAACCTTCTAATATAAAACAGAAATGTACTAGATTAAATAAAAAACTGAAACACAAAATGAATATAGCAAAATACTGATGGGAAATGTTCCTTCCAAATCAATGATTTTCATCAATTATCAATATTGTATTACAGATAAGATGTCGTCTCATCCCTGGTGAAATGACTGAATGTTTGAAGCTGAGCCATGGCAATAGCCATTTCTGCTCAGTGTGGATTGCAAGCACCCTGGCTTACAGACTGCATCTTCGTGGTCCATTGTTCTAGACACTGACCATAGGATGCTTTTCAAATGACCAACATCTACCATGTTGAGATCTGCCAAATAGCAAATCAACCTTTGTAATTAAAGTTGACAAGCTGACAACAAAAATGAGTGTATATTTGCATATATATAAATTTTTATGTCACATTGCCGTCTGTGCACTTCTTTGCTTCTTGTCAATAGCTGAGGGCTGGTTTCGCTACACCCGGGGCATGTTATATTCCAAGGCCTTCAGACAGCTCCCCTTCGTCCTAGTGAGTCCGTTGATTAATTTTGGACACTTCTTAATTAATACCCCAAAGGAGGTCTAGGTCATCAGCCTATAGTCCATAAAAAGCAAGCGAATCTGAAGAATAATGACCCAAGGAGACAGGCACACTCTTTCCAAATGATGCTTCAAGAACATTGAGTCTCTTTCAAGTCAGGATTGTATCTGACGATGCCTG
Organism: Bramus lutescens; assembly: GCA_001685075.1. Classification (NCBI taxonomy): domain Eukaryota; kingdom Metazoa; phylum Chordata; class Mammalia; order Rodentia; family Cricetidae; genus Bramus; species Bramus lutescens. The sequence goes on from LOEQ01001554.1 coordinate 228,813, forward strand.
GGGAAAATGTGGGCCTTTAATCAGGGCAAAAATAGAGATTTGTGTGGGTCTTATTTAATTTACTTTTTGACACAGAGAGGAGTGATAGATTCTCCTTGACAGGAGAAACATGGCATGGCACCAGAGCATGGTAATGGTGCCAGTGGCCTTGATTAGTAATCCCCACATTTGACCTCCAGGCAGCAGAACTGATAGATGAGCAAAAAGAGAAGTAATTAGGGCAGTACCATGAGGTGGGGAACTTGCTAACTGTACCCAAATCTGTGAAATCTAATGATGGGACCAAGGAGTCCTAAGCTTGGGGCAGCTTTCATAAGTTTGTCTATAGCTATCAGCTTCTCATGTGTGAAGATCACTTGTGATAACTCTGGGTCCACTGGGGATACAAAACAGACTAGAGCTCATATCTTTGTGTAACTCTTTCCAGGAGAAATGAATCAGTTGTTAAATCAACTGTTGCATCTAGGTAGGTGCTATGACAGAGCCCTCTAATTCCTGGGTCGCTATGTACAGAACGTATGTACACTCAGCTATAATTGTTTGGCCAAAAAGGCTAGACCCAATGACCAAAATGGAGTAGAATGAGGCTGGTGAAATGGTTCAGTGTTTAAGAGCATTGGCTACTCTTCCAGATGACCTGAGTGCAGTTCCCAGCACCCACACAGTGGCTCACAACCATCTGTAATTTTGGTCTTGAGGGTTCAGATGCCCTCTTCTGGCTTCTGCAGACGCTGCACACATGTGGTGCATAAACATACATGCAGGCATATATACACATAAAATCAAATAAAGGTTAAAAAGTTATAAAGGATATGCTAATGGGCCAAAAAAATCTTACCATGCAAGCATAAAGACTGTAGTTCAAATCTCCTAGCTGAATTGGAAAGCTCCAGTTTCAACAAGATACCTTGCCTCAGCAAGAAAAGTAGAGCGCTAATAAGAATGACACCTGATGTTAGACTTTCACACATGCTCAAGCACATGCATGGTCACCCCAGGCCCACACATGCAAATATATGCATGTACACTCACTACACACAGGGAAATAAAAGGATGACCTACAAAGAAGTAAAAGTCATTGCAAGCAAACCCAATGCCATGATTATGTATTTTGGTGTTCACTTCTGTACACCTGACTTGGCTAAGTGCAGGTAGGGAGCATTTTTGAAGCTCTGCTCAGCACCAAGCAGATCCACACTTAGAAAAGCATATGTCAGCCTATCTGTTCCTTTTCAGGGGAGAAAAAAATATCTTCATGTTGATACTATAGGTTCCATTTTTATCTTTACTAACAAATGCTGAAGTTGTCCCTCTCTCATCATGTCTAAGTTTAAAACTTCTAACCTGCAAAAGTCTACCAAAAATTCGATTTTTTAACCCTTTGCCAACAGAAAATACAGACATGTTATACTGAATTTTAAAATTTCAATTGAGAATGAATGATTATAATGTAAAATCTATGTGTGTCATCATTTCAAGGTAGTGATTAAAATATAAGTTGATTTGGAGATATGGTTCAGCTGTTAAGAGTGTTTACTACTCTTGCAGATGACAAGTGTTTGGTATCTAGCAAATACATCAGGTGGCTCATAAATATCTATCACTCCAGTTCCAGGGGATCCAATGCCCTCTCTTGGCCTCTGAAGGCACCCATACATATATATGCATGCAATTACATTGGCACACAACCCCCCCCCACACACACACACATAAAGATCAAAACAAATCTTTTAAAAAGTAAGGAGATTAGTTTTATGTAGTTTTTTCCCCCATTAGAACGATGAATGCCCTCTTGCGCACATCATTCATTCAGTCCATTGGTCGGCAGTGAGACTATGGACAGTTACCCAGTGATTTCTCTGAATGGAATGGTTTGTGACTCCTAAATGAAACGGGGACACCACAGATTGGCTGCAGCCTTTGCATTCGAGACTACCGATCTTACAAAATGACAGAGTGAATTTCTTCACACCTTAAGTGAGGGTGAGACTGGTATTGACCAAAGGGCAGTTAAGCATTATAAAGCAAAGTGAGTCTTGAAATGTCTTTTACACTGGTGCCCAAAGGGAAGCCATGAAACACATACCTGCCTGATGTTGGGGAAAGAGTCATAAACAGAGCTATCAACCAACCTATTGCATTTATGAAGAAATTGTGCAAATATGAAATGTTTATAGTGTTACTATGTGTATATATCACATATATGCATATCAACATATATACATATCAACATATATATGTATTGCAATATCTTTAAAAGACAGAATTTTTATTAATTATCATTAATAAACATGCTAGAACACTAGTGCCAATTTTGAACTGTCTTCCAAGTTCTAGAAGTGCATCCTCCCTGTGACTACCAAAGTCACTTGAAACAGTTCTTTATTACATTGTTATGTTTAATATATGCTGTGTGAGAATTTTATTATAGTACTGAATCCTCTGGGTTTAACTGACGTTCTTCAAATTGATTTCTGACCACCAAAGTGGGCACCTTGAAAGTATGTACATTAGACAAATATTCACAATACTATATTGCACTCTCTTTACTTGTTAGATGTGGTGGCAATCATTCACAACTGAATAAAAAGGTTGTCACAAGACAGATGCAGGGCACAAACTGATGTCCTTCACTATCAGGAAGTGAGAATGAAGAAACCCTTGTCCAGGAGTTTGGGACCAAACCACACAGCATAGCAGTCCCCTGTCTCAAAACAAAACAAAATTAAAAAACAAAGGGGTCAACCATGAAAAAGTTCATGCTTTCCAGAACTGGAGAGTTCAGCACAAACATAGCAGATCTTCTTTGAAAGACTGAAAGTAGAAAAAATTTTCCTGAACAAGATATGAAAAGCAATAACCATACATGAGTTGATTTATAAGTTGTTGTACATTAAAATTAAGTTTCTATTTTCATCAGAGACGCCATACGTGGAGTTAAAATGGAAGTCCCAAAGTGAAAGGAGATGGTGCAGTCTCTGTAACAGCAGAGGGCTCATATCCAGAATGTGTAGAAAGAATGCCTAAAATACAGAAAGGAAAAGACTAAAGAGAGGAGAAAATGGGCAAGAAGCTGGAAGAAGCAGTTCATCAAATAAGAACATTCCAGAAGCCAGGAAGTATAGCTCTCAGAAAATAAACATTAAACCAAATGGTATGTGCTCAGAGTCTCTCCATACCTGTTAACACTAAAAATCTTAAGACATTAAAATAAAAGAGGAATTTCCGGTTTCATCTTCAATATATTTTTTAAAATAGAATTTATTGTATCTATCCCTACTGGCTCAATAGTTAACAGCACTGCCTGCTCTTCTAAAGGTCCTTAGTTCAATTCCCAGCAACCACATGGTGGCTTCAAACCATCTGTAATGAGATCTGTGCCCTCTTCTGGCCTGCAGGCATGAATGTAGGCAGAATACTATATACACAATAAATACATGCGGGGCGGTGGTGGCTCACACCTTTAATCCCAGCACTTGGGATGCAAAGGCAGGCAGATCTCTGTGAGTTCAAAGAGCTCTTTCCAGACAACCAGGGCTGCAAAGAGAAAACCTGTCTCATAAAACAAACAAACAAAAAAAAATGAAAGAAAGAAAGAAAAAAATGGCATGCCTTTAATTCCAGCACTTGTTAGATTACAGACAAAATATTACATTTAACTGTACATCAAATTTTTTATAGATATGGAACTGTGCATATAAGTAATAAGTGAGAATTTAGATAATTTAAATCATTAAAAATGAGTTTATTTCATTAAAATTGTTAGATGGTGTAGGAGGAGGGCCTGCTTGTTCGTCCCAGCTGCCCAGCTAGTTTAGCCCCGAAATAATCATACAGAAACTGTATTAACTAAAACACTGCTTGTCTCATTAGCTCTAACATCTTATTGGCTAATTCTTACATAGTACTTTAACCTATTTCCATTAATCTGTGTATCACCACGAGGTCATGGCCTACTAGCAAAGTTTCAGCACATCTATCTCCTGTGGTGAATCCATGGTGTCTCCTTGACTCGGCCTTCTTCCTCCTCTCATTTCGTCCAGTTTTCCCTGCCTACCTAAGTCTGCCCTATCAACAGGCCAAGGTAGTTTCTTTATTCATTAATGGTAATCACAGTACACAGAGGGGACTCCCACATCACCTCCTCTTTTCTGTTTAAATAAAAAGGAAGATTTTTACCTTTAACATGGTAAAAGTACATATAACAGGTATCAAGCAAGAATTAGTTACAATATTTATATATACTTTATCTTTTATCATAAGTAAGGAAAACTATAACTATAATTTTTTTAGCTCTTTCAAAGACTCCATAAGAATATAATATTACTTAAATAAGAAGTACATTGTAAGCAACTTTTAAAACTCTAGAATCGACAGAGACATCTTGCTGCCTGGACAGTCACCCAAAGTTTTTTTTGTACCGTTGGGGCATCCATTTTCAGCCTACAGGCCCATAGTATCCAGCAGACTTTTCCATGAAGTAGGAAATTTCAAAGACAGGTCTGCTTGCTAGTCACTTTCTTCTGTATCCTACAGAATTTATAGCAGACTCTTCCATGAAGCAGGAACCCCAAAAGACCATCTTACCTTTAAGCAAGTTTAGCAATCATTTCTCTCTGGGTCCTACATATCCAATTAAGTAGTCCAGGCAAGAGCAGCTTCTTGCCCAAATGGCTAGCAAACTCTATAAGGAGCCTCTTTGATGCCCATCTTCCTCTTGAAGCAATTGGTGTTCCCAGGAGCAGATGTGTCTCACTGTCATGAAAGGTCTTAAGTTCTTAAACATTTTAAATGCTATAGCCTGAAGGCCTCTGATAGATTTGAAGAATACCTATCTAACTGAAAAATATCTCTATACATCTAGAAAATATAAATAACATGACTACATGCTTGACTATTACAGATTATTAACTATTAACATATATTTCTTAATTATACATTACATTTTTAAATTAACTATACAATCACAACACCTTAATCAAGAGGATATATATATATATATAACAAGATTGACCTTAAATTTGTATCAATAAAGCACGATCCATACCAATGTAAAGTATCCAACTCTATAGCATATTCCCCTTTAAATATAAAGAAATATTTACAAACAATGTCTTAGAATATGTGCATAATTTATTTATACTGTTTTTTTTTTGCTGATTGGGGGTGATGTTAACTAGGTCTTTTATGGTATATCTTGTGTGCTAGGTTCATCTCAGACACCAGTTGTGTGAAGTAATTTTTTGAGGGTATTTACGGTAACCTTTTATGGGGTCTTGTTACATCATGCCATATTGGTCTGGAAACAATCCAAAGGTTCTCATCTTCTGTGAAAACAAAAGAAGAACCTCTTTTCCAAACCAACATATCCTTAGACCCAAATTTGGAAGTCATGATACCTTTATAATATACATACTGGTTTAGCTTAGCAACTCATACAATGAAGTGTCTCTCTGTACTTAGCTCCTTTACAGTCAAAAAATTCAAAGAAAACACAATAATATACATAATCCAGATGCTCTGTGAATTTTCAATCTTTATATGGCTTATTTTTCTTTACTCCTTTTAATCTATGACTGACTGTCTGTACTCTGTCTCTTTAAAGACTTTTTTTTTTAAAAATGATTTACTTCTTTTTCAACTCTCTATACTCTTTTTCTTCTCTCTCCCAAGCCTACATACATTTATCCAACACTGTGACCCATTTAGAGTTCTTTTATGTCTTAATCTGTCCTTACTGCATTATCTGTAACTCTTTACTGTCTTAAAGAGCATTTAAAATGGTAAGCAGCGTGTTTGCAGCTGCTCTGTATGTTGGTTCCACCATTCTACTTCCAGGTCTGGTAGGAGCCAAGCTCGTCCCTTTAACTCCGAGAATGAGCATGCAGCATATAAACACTTTTTATCTGAGTAATAGGTAAATCTGCCATGCAGCACATTGCACAGCCTGGAAATATCTCTGTGTATGGAGGCAGGAACCTGCCATGCTCAGAGGCCAAGACAGGTTTTTTTATTCATTAATGGTAATCACAGCACATAGAGGGGACTCCCACATGAAGATGGAATTGTAAAAATGCTTGGCATAGTTCTATTAGGATGAACTCTAAGATCTAACTCTCTGCCATTCCTGGTTTCTTATGTATGAAGTTGTCATTGTGTACAAAATCCTCTTGTCATTCAATAAAATGCTAATTTGGGTGATACTATGAATGAGTTTTACATATGTAAGACCAGGAATCATCTGACTTTAATACAGAAGCATTTCTGCATTAATCAGGGTAGGAAGAAAGCTTGTCCCATTGTAAACTCCATGACAATTTCCAAACCAATGTCACCATATTCTTGCCTGAGCAGAAAGAGAGAAATAGCTAGAACTGCAAATACATTTTCACATACAAAATAACACAGACAAAAGATTCACTTTTTAAAATTTCTACAATGAGTGCTATCATTGTTCTGTTTTTATCTTGCTGGTATAGAAATATGTTTTCTTCATGTATGTTTACATTTTTTAAAATATTTATATGTGCCCTGGGTACAAATTTTAAATCATGCCATATGTACTGAGATTTAATTTTCTTTGGTGGTAGTTTTCCCTCCAAACATTGGTGATCCTTTTCATGATTTGGGAGGTAAGGGCTTGGTTCTATCTATTGGGGGCCTGTGAAAATTAGCTTCTCATAGTCTGTCTTCCTTTAGGTGAGACAGGCTAGCCAGTGAGACCTAAAGCCATTTATTTCTTTTTTCCAACAGGGGCTCCAAATCGAGACTTCACTTCCCTGATGTGTACAGTGGGTCCTTTCCTGATGTATCACACTCTGTAGAACACTTTCTCAGAAAGAGGAGATTTTGTTAGAAACAATATTCTGTCATTTTTAAACATGGCTCCTTTCCCCTTTCCTATGTAGAAAGCAGAGAAAAATTCTCCAATCTTAATTGTGAGGAGATGGCAGAGTTTCGGGAGCTAAGAATTTTATCAAGGTGTTAGGTTTCTGTAGGGAGCAAATGATGTACTGAGGGAGTGTGTATTATTTAACATGATCACCTCTGTATCAAGGACACTAAAGCCTCAGACTCACAGGAATGGCAAGCCTTCCCCAGCTCAAACTCGAGGAAATGGCAATGCTTTCCTTGTGCAGTTATAAACAGCATGCAGAAAATGTTGACTATATTTTAATCCTCCAGATGTTTATGGAGATCCCCTGCCTCCTTGTTCAGCTGTAAAACTAAACTGGCCTCCTTGATTCAGACGTATAAAACAAATGCACTGAGTTTCCAGGCCACCGGTGTGACTCCATCAGAGCACACGGCCCACTCCATGCCAGATTTTCTATACAGGTATCTGTCATGTCTCCATTGCCTCATTGCCCCAACCAGGACAATCCCTAATGCTGTGCAGGATGCTACCAAGTTGCCCTATGACTGGGAACTCCAAAATTTTTCTTTTCAGTGATGAGGGTTTGGTTTTGTTTTTCCTTGCCTCTGTTAAGTCTGTTCATTCATTTTCCTGCCTAGTTGGTTCCTATGGAGGTCTCTGCTGTAGAATGTTTATCCTAGAAAGCTGTGGCTCTGTGTCTACCTGTGTCCCTCTCCACGTGGGGAGGGCAGGCAAGAATGTGAACTGTGATGTGATGTCTGTGAATAGTGTGGGAACTGGTACTTGCATTCCTTCAGCTTTCTCTTATCGTAAGGAGGGGCAGAGTTCTAAGCTCCTTCAGTGAAGTCAGTGTACCAGCGGCACTTAACCGAGTATCTGTTTCCATACTATATAATTTTGAGTCATATCGGCTCCCAGAAAGTTATTAGCAATTCAGTTTTCCACTAATAAAATCATGGGACAGTCTTTGACGGATCTCTGCCCAAAATGGTTTGCTTTAATTTTTCCAGTTTATGGTTATGAAAAAATAAACATTGTTACTATAATTTGCATTTGCACCACTTTTTGAATTTCCACTTCATAACACCTTGGAAAATTAAATTTTGTCCAAATTATCTATTCAGTCTGAACCCACATTGTATTTTGTCTTCTGTTTTTCTTTTAATTTAACAAAATACATGGCAGAGTTGTGTCATTTTTAATAATTACATATTTCATATACATCCTTTGAAACTTGGTGATACCAACCATTTTAAAATTAGATTAATTATGTTAACTTCTTGGCTCCTATGTCTGCTCTTTTTTTCTTCCTATCTGTTGTTGACATGTGGCTTCTATTAAATCATTTGGCTAATGATTTTGTTTATGATAGTTTGAAGAATACATGTATTTTATGCATATCTTTCAATATGTTTATATAGATGCAAATATCCACTTTCTTTGAGCTCTAAATAGTATGTGTGTTATATTTTTGCAACAAGCAGACAGATACAACTGAAATACATTTCCAGTATAATTATGATTCACACACACACACACACACACATACACACAGTTGTGTATGTTGATATAGCTTCTGGATAACCAACCTTGCTTAAGAAGATCCCCTTTACCATTTTGTTAGCTTCACATATTTCTCTATTTTACTAAACTCAGCTCAAAGCTTAATTAAAGATAGCAACAGCAACAGCTCCATGTCACGTCATGAGACAGGCATGGACAGGACTCAACCAAATGCCATCATGTTGAGTGAATACAATGTGGGGAGATGGGAGAAAGAGCGGGGTGGGTGATTCCTGGGCTAGGGAGAGAGGCAGGTCTAAAGATGTGAGGTTGATGTCCATGACCCCTATTACCACGGAGGAGCTTTCAGATGCCCAGGGTCTGGTCAGATACCTGAGATCATGTTGATATTTGAAGGCCGTGATGCGACTAGGGCCATCATGTTCTGGGTGGCCTATATGGCCACCAGGGCCATGCTGATGCCTGGACCCAGGCTGCTGCCATGGGCCATTTCTGGTGCAATGGGGGAAAGCTGATAGATGACCAACCCAGCTACCACCCCAGCCCGGAAACAGTATTACGAGTTTGGCTTCCTCTAAACTTTACCTCATCTGTGAACTGTTAGAGCTTGTGAAGGGGACGAACCTACACATCCAAAACATGTTCAAAACTGCAGGATTCCCGCAACACAGGACAATAGGATATCCAAGAGGAGTCCCAGAGAGAGCCCATTACCTGTGGTATAACAGAAGCCAGAGGCCTCAAATCAGACCAATGATTCATGCAATGACTCATGACGATAATCTTCTCCTTTTTTGTTTGTTTGTTTTTTTGTTTTGATTTCTGCTTTTGTTTGGTTTGTTTAGGTTTGTTAGTTTGCATTGATTTTTGGATTTTCTTTAAATTTTTGTTATGTTTCAGGAGGAGGTTGCAAGGGCAGAGGGTGGATGGATGAGGGGAACAGAGAGATGGGTGAGATCAGGATACATGATGTGAAATCTGGAAAGAATCAAAAAAGTTAAAAGTAAACTTAATTAATTAACTGAATTTCCTATACATTGGTCCCTAATACTTGACTCCTCAAATCTTACTTAGTTACCTCCTAGTTACAACGCTTTTAGCATGGCCTGATTCCATTTCATCCTCAGTGTCACTTTTTATTTAATTCTTTGTGACCTTAGCCATTTCTATTTTCTATTAATTTTTATATTATTCACAAACTGCAAGTACCTTGTTTAAATTTGAAGAATCACATTAAATGCATTAACTAATGCGAATTTAGTAGCAGTTTACAAAGCTTGGAATATACGGTCTCCCAATCTCGTCTTTTATACTTTTCTTGTTCCCTCAAATATTTCATTTCCTTATATAGTAATGTGGTGGGTTTTTTTTTTTCTGTTGCTGATCTTACTAAGCCCAGTCCATTCATAGTCTGGCTGGACCCTTCCAAGCACTCATTCTTTTGATGACTTTCTCAGCATTCTCCACTCAGATCATATCTTCTCAATGATCGTCCCCGTAAACAGTAAAAACTAATTTATCAACTCATCTGCTGTGTTTGTCAGGGTTCCCTAAAGGCACAGAACTGATGGAATGAATACCTTGGCTAGCTTTTATGTCAACTTGACACAAGCTAGAGGTATCTGAGAAGAAAATGCCTCCATAAAGTTCAGCTGTAGGCAACCCTACAGCACATTTTCTTAATCAGTGATTGGTTCGGGATTCCAGCCCATTGTGGAGTAGTAGCGCTCATGGGTTCTATAAGAAAGTAGGCCACGAAGATCATGCCTGCAACCAGCTCTCCTCTGCGGACTCTGCATCTGCTCCTGCCTCCAGGTTTCTGCTCTGATTGCCTTTGATATTGAACAATGATGTGGACAAGTAGGCAAAATAAACCTTTTCCTCCCCAAGTCATTTTTGGTCATGGTGTTTCATCACAGCAATAGAAACTCTAAGTATTCGCGTGTGTGTGTGTGTGTGTGTGTGTGTGTGTGTGTGTGTGTGTGTGTGTGTTATTGGATTGATGTACAGGCTATAGACCAATACAGCTTGTCGTCCAGTGTAACGACCAAGAATCTGGTTGTTTCATCCAGGAGACTGGGTATCTCAACAGTCCCATTCTGATTCTAGAGTCCCAGATGATTTCTAGGGAGCAGCTGGTCTTTTGTTTACACTGGATCCCAAAGTACGATCTAGCACTAGTGAAGAAATAACTCAACAAAAGAATAGATGAACCTGCCAGCAAGAGTAAAGACAAGCAAGCAAAGTTCCCTTCTTCCATGTCCTTTTATGTGAGTTGCCACCAAAAGCAGTGGCCAAGATTCAGGGTGGTTCTTCCCACTTCAAATAATCCAATGAAGAAAAGCCTTCACAGGCATGCTCAATTGGTTGGGTTTTAGTTTTCTCCAGATGCAGTCAAAGTGACAACCAAGATGCTCCCTCCAAGAGCCATAGACTATCTAGAAAAAAAATTCCAGTGCCTGGCATGGGAAACCTCCTTTTTAGTTATTGGTGTCAGAGGAGCCCAAGAGACTCCCCAAACAGTATAGGATACTATCCTTGGTCACCTCCTGAAACTTGAAGGCAAGAACATATTGCAGAAGACACTACCACACACTCCAGACAAAGGGCTCAATTAATCTGGAACTGATCTGGAAGCCTCTTTCCTGAGGATTAGTCATCATAGTATCTAAAGCTCTTATAAAAGCTCCTAAGAGAGAAAGCGATCAGTAACTAAAGTCTATAAAAGTCAATAGTACCCAGCATGTCAAGATGTCCCCAAGCATGCAATAGTAGCACGGTTACCTTGGGGTTACTAGCAATGGTTTAACGGTCTAGTTAGACTTAAGGCCCACTCAATAGGAAGAAATTCATGCCTGGCACTGAAAACCTAGTCAACTATCTGTGGCTAGAGAAGTCATGAATCCTAGAAGAGAAACTACTGATGTCATTTCCCTAACCCAATAGAACCTCTAACTACATTCTTAATACTTATGCTCAATAAGTATAGCTCTCACTTATCAAGAAGCTTATTCGGGTAGAAGCTAAAGACTATTACAGAAAGCTAGAACTGGTCAGAGAAGAACAGTGCGCCCAACCCCAACTGAGATACTACACAACAAGTACTTCACCTAAGGCTCATGGAACATCACAGAAGATGGGGTGGAAAGACTGTAAAAGTCAAACAACCATGGTACCTACTGTGAGATAGTGTCTTATAAACATGACAAAGAAACTGTTCCCATGAAATCACAGCAACACATTTGCCTAAACAAGACTTGCACAATGGCAACAGGTGACATGCCAACATGGGGAAAATCTCACAAGGCCTCATTCCTAGAAAAAGAAAAACAGCCAGCCAATGGCTGGGGTAAGAGGAGTCAGTTTCTTCAGGAATAAGCACGCTAATAGGTTATCCAATCTCAAGTAGTCATCCCAAAACAAATGTACACGTGGACAACACCAAATGGACTCAGTAAAGTGCGTTTGTGTTTGTATGTGTGTTTCTCCCTCTCTCTCCCTCTCCCTCTCTCTCTCTCTCTCTCTCTCTCTCTCTCTCTCTCTTTCTGTGTGCATGCATAACAATTATAGAAGAGGAGGTTATGAACTTGGGAGAAAATGGGGAGGAGACACTGGATGAATTATAAGGGGTTAAAAAGGGTGAAATGATGAAAATACAATAGTCATCTATAAAATTCTGAAAATTGTTTAAAATTAAAAATATTGTTGCTATTATTCTAGTTTGTGGCTTAATAAGTTCATTAAATTTGTCAGAAACAAGTGTGACATTGATTACTTTTTAAAACTGTTTCATGACATGAACAAGACTATGCAATTAGCCATGAATAATCAATATACTCAATTGTTTCCTACTCAAATCCTGTTTGTATTTCTGTTCGTTGTTCCACCTGCCCAATTCTGAAAGTGATGTTTTCAACTTCCTTACACATTGTATCCAACCTGTCTAAAAGATCTTTACTTCCTGTTGTCATGTGCACTACTCACGTGATTTTGTATTTAAACTTTTTTTCTTTTTCCTCTTCAAATGCAAGGTGAAAATGAAAAATTGAATTGTCTTCCTGTTTCAAATCTGGGAGCCTCTTTTAATAAACACTTTATACAGAATGTGTTGAATGTAAGCTAGTAGAGCAAACAAAGCTTCAACAGAAATGTTTTCATAGGAGGCTGCCAGGTGTCACCAGGAAGGACACAGCCTGAGGACATATGATTCCCTTTATTTTCTGTCTTCTTCTCTCAGAGTTTTTAAGTTCACCTCGTTTGATATTGTCATCTGTACTCTTGCTTGATTTCATGGTACCCTATGTCTCTACTTTATTTCAAATCACACATATTGATTTTTCAGCACACATATTGTAACTAGTAAATAGCTAGATCTGTTTAAGCAATGCTGGCAGTTTCTGCTTACCCCTTTCCATACCATCGCCCCTGTATTTCCTTGTCTGATCAGTTTCTGTTCACTCAACTCCACTGTACTTGGAGATTTTGCATGCTTGTCCAAGTCATTGCCACTTCTCCTTAGGTGTTTCATACGTGAGCAGTAGTAATCAATCCTTGAATAAACCTTTAAAGTTGAACTATCAGTAACCATCTCAATTTGGAAAAGTCAGATAAATTGCGCATTTACATGCATGACTATAAAACCAGAAAGCACTTGGTGGGCAGGGAAAGAAGCCATAGCAGTTGAATTTGTGTCCATGTTACAGGATCTTCTTCATAAAAACAAAGATTTGGGGATAAACATGGTGCTACTGGGTTTTGCTTCCCGGTCTGCAAGACCTGTTCAGCAGGACTTTAGAATCCCCCACCCAAGGCCTCTTTTGGTGGTCATTAATCCACCCTCCCATTTGTGCAAATTATCCAAATCCCTGTGTAGCCAAGCTGCAGAGAAGAAGAGGTATCCCACCCTTAAACCCCAAACATAAAAGCTTAGGCCCTCCAGAGAGAAACATGCAGCTCCAGAAACCCTCCCATTGCAGCGGGAGGCATCTCTCCACACTCCCTTTGCTGTGCCCGGTGCTGTATTGCATGGTTCTTTTGGAGAAAACTTAGCTATGTGCTGTGACTGTGGCTTTTCCTGCCTCTGAGTCATTGAATCTGTGCAGAAATGAACTCGATCAAAGACCCCCAGAAGGTTGTCCTGCAGACAGCTTTCTGTTGTAGAATTGTCATCATTGACCCACTGTGACCTTTGCCTCCAAATAACACACATGCACATTTGAACCTCAGCTATCCAATCTCACTCTTTCCCCATACCATCTTGTTTTCATAACCATGAATAAGGGAGTATGGTGGTTTCACTTTGAGGTGATAGACAAAAAAAAAGAAAGAAAGGAAAACAACAACAATAACAAAAAACTGTGCAACAGCTCTATTGCCCTGTACGATGGAGAACCTTCAGTTTGAGAGGACCTATTAGATTTATTTTTTGCAAGCTGTTTAGGAATTGGCCTCCACCATGGTTTCTCACCTTCATAACCCATAATCGTATTTTTGTAGTTATATTTGTAGTGTTTACATATTTTGCATAGCTGATCTGTAACTATGGGTAGCTTGCCTTAAATAAGGGAAGACTTCAAAAGCCAAACAGTCCTCTTTCTGCTTCGACTGGGAATCAAAGAGACAAACTACCGCATGACAAAGTGATAATTGCCGAGTTCAGATTGGATCAAAAGAACATCCTCTGTGTGTCGTCTACTTGGCACGAATTTAGCCTCTCCTGGAACGCCGCCGTCACAATGACACCTCTTCTCTGCGGCAGTCATTGTTAAGTGTGTTCACAACACAAAGCTTTAAAATACTTAATAATGCAGACAGTTGTCCCCAAAGCCAACTAACATCGATCAAACAATCTGCTACATCCACACAACAGTTTACTAAGTCCAGTCGAAAACAATTGGCTTTGGCCTCCTGTTTCAGGGCTTCAATTGCAGAGAGGAATTAAGTGTTCCCTGCTTATCCCCAGGGAGACACCCCAAGATGTAATAGATGCTCTATACTGCTTCCTCTAAATGTTATAGTTTAGTTGTACCCCCAGGTTCTTCTTACAGAAACATGGTCTCCAGGACCACAGTGCTGGGAGCAGTTGGAATGTAAGGAGTGGTACTTGGTGAGAGAGGTTCTCAGGCCAATTGAGGGTGTGGTCCTGGAAGGGTTTCAGGACCCTAGTCTGTCTCTGGCTTGCAGTGTGGAAGAACTTTATTCGTCCGTCACTGAGATCCACCATGAGATAACACAGGAGACTCACAAGGAAATTTGGACTTTCAGCCAAAATTGTGCACTGAATAAATATATTTGCTCCATTAAGTTACCCTGCCTCAGGTAATTTGTTGCAGCAATACAAAACTAACAGAGGACCGAGCTCTATACAAAATGTTTTTAAAAGTATATTCATGCAGCAAATTTTAATTTGTCATTTAACTACATTAAGATATGAATGGTCATAGACAGTGATAACAAAACCATGTACTATAAAAATTGTGACAATTTTATGAAGTATGTATTTTCAAAATTTTTATCTAATATTTTCAGCCCCTGGTTAGTCCTAGGTAAACTGAATTCTAGAATATTAAAGCTGTAGTAGGAAGTTGGTGCTTCTGAAAGGCACAAGTGGGAATCCAGCTCCACTGCGTGATAAAGGATCTCATCGATACAGTGCCTGCAGACACCAATAAACCAAGAAATGTGGCTGGACTGGGAAGGACCAGCTTCGTGCTAAGTAAAGGTGCCTGAATATGTTCAGCATTGGACTCTCTTCCAAGAGCACACTTACTCCCGTTCTCTGTAACACCCACATTCTAGGACCTCAGCAGATTCATCTGTCTCCTGTCCATTCATTAGAGACAAAGAAAAGAAGAACCCCCTCAGCCACTGTCACCCCTTCTGGGAACAACCTGGAAATTCACAACCTCTGAATGCTCCCAGTTATTCTCCATCCACTGATATTGCTGACCTGTCTCTCTCCTTCAGTTCTGCAGTCAGATGCACAGTAGTCTACTAAGACTGTATGCTTATTATGGCTCTTACAGCTTCAAAGGCTTTCCTTACACACACACCCACACACACCGATACACACACACACACAGAGTATATGATCCATAGCCCTGCCTTTGTCAAATATTAAACAGTTTTCTGTCAGTATTATATAAAGAAACAAGAGGCCTCCATGTAATTTGGATTTTTCCAGGCATCTAATTTCCACCTAATGTCCTGTTGTGAAAGTCAGCCAGGAAGTCTATCTGCTCTTCCATTTGGGGACTTGTTTTGTTAGCTCTAGCCCATGACAATTCTGGTTTTCCATTCCTTGTTCGGGGATGATAACAGTGTGATTTACACGTATAACTAACAAATGAGATCAATTGAAATGTCCAAAAGTGGCACCTGTCTCAGGATAGGGTTGCACTAACAGGTTCCCTTCACCTCATTTCCTGCCACCGCTGAGGCTTGCAGGCGCTGCCTGCACACACGCTAACAATGGAGTACTGTTTTCCTAATGGACTTGAACTAAAAGCAAGCCTTATCCTATGGCCCGGATGGATGATTATTTCCTTGACTGGAAACAACAGGTGTATTTTTCAACTCGATTGACGCAAATGATTCTTACTTTCATAGCATTCATTAATACAGCTTCTTGAATTGCCCAATTTGTTACAAATTTGCAATATCGGCTGCCTCTGTGGCTGAATTAACTAATGGGACAGAAACTATCTCTCATTTCTGTTCATCACAGAATGCTTTTGATCATTATGAGGCAAACTTGATACTCTTCAAAGATATTAGCCTGTAGAGAAGGGGAAAATGGTTATATATATATATATAGCCCTAAACGTAAAAGTACTGAGATTTTTATTTGCATTTTTTTCTACAAAAATGTTCCAAATGTATTATTAGGACTTGTGTAAAAATCTATGTTAAAAGTATTATATTAATGGATGTGTGGAAATTCTGAGACTCTGAGTATATGTTTTAGTAGGCTTGATGGCAAGAGAATCTTGTGGACGCTCCTTTGCACTAATGCATGCACCTATAGACAATATAGAGTATGTAAAGAAAGATATAAAGCTTTGCTCAAGAGTACATCTGAAAAATTAATAACTGTGGCTACAAAATAAACTGTCACTATTCAAACATCCTTGACATGCCATTTCAATGGCAACCTCAGAAGACGGGCAGTCCTGAGTGATGCAAACTCCCGATAAGATGCCATCAAAGACTGTGAGGGGAGTTGGCCTAGCAATACGGTTATAATTTCTTATGTTAGATGTCAGACTGTGTATAAGTGAGCTGCCTACCCATGCCTGTCCCTGGGGAACTCCATGGTGAGTGCGAGCTCCCCATGGCTGTCCTAAGATAGTAACATCCTTCTACACAAGTGAGTTTGCACAACCCATCGCGCAGACACCCAATTTATTAGTCCTCACAAAATAGCAGCATAAAAAGTTAGTTACATCTTATTTCGTTATAAAAATGTAATTAAAGTCACTCATCCAAATAAGCTGCCAATAGACAGAGTGATTTCTTTGCTCTGCTAACACAAGCAGAGCGTTCTCAGCTGTATAAGGCTGCAGCTCCGGAGAGGCTGCTTATGATTTGATTTCTGATGTGTTAATGTTCAGCCAGTTTAGAACTTTTAAAAATAGTTACACAGATTTGCTGTTTAATTATCACCAACCTCCACACGTGGTACTTATGTCATATCTTAGCCTGCACGAAAGAATAAAACGCATCGGGGGAAGTCTAATTACACCTTATCTCGTGTACCATTTCTCCTCTATGGTTACAGACTGTGGGGTTCAAAATATGAAATCAAAGCAACTCTAGCATTTCTAGCGCAAAATGCTGTCGACAAAGATCCAGCACAAAGAAATAAAATGCTCACATATTTAAAATTTAAAAACACAGACAACTGGTGTTATTCATGAAAAAGACCCTAAGGGGGGTAGTGCTGAGAAGATGGCTCGGTGTTAAAGAGCACTTGCTGCTCTTACATAGGGCCTGAGTTTGATCTTAGCACCTACATGGCAGATCCCTCCATCTGCAGGCACACAGTACACACGTGGTAAGCATGCATATATGTAGCCCAAAATTAATAAACATAAAACAAAAATAAATTTTTTTCAAAAAGATGATGGTTTTAAAAAGCAAGAAAACACTATGAAATGGAACTTTCTGAAGCAGTCCCATCTATAAGAATTTATAAACATATTTGAATTTGCTTCCTAAAAATGTGGTGGTGCTGCTGGGAGCATCTGGAAACTTAGTGAGCAATGCATTAGAATCTGAGAAATACCAAGTTCAATAGCATGTAAGGAGCCTCAGCTGAAGCAATCGGGCAGCTGCTCGGTATCACAGGGACAGTTTGAGGGTTAGGGTTCTTACTATTTCAGCTCTTTCTCGTTCACCTGCCTAGAACTTTATTAATTTGCTTGGGCAGTTTAGAACATTTACCCCTTGGAAAATGAGGCAAATAGGCATGTCGTTTCATTTGAAAGGGGTTGTCATTAGTCTATGAGGCTTGCCAGGATCAGTCACACTAAAGACAGTCACCCCGGTGGCTTTTGGTGAATTGGGAAGTGTAGCAAATGACCTCCATAGCAGCGAATACCCAAGACTTGGCTCTAGCTGTGTGTTGTCATGTGTTGGGCTAAACTTAGGGTTCACAAGACACTAGGGAACCATCCAAACAGTACTGTGAGGATGTCTATTAAGCAATACAATATCTGGCATGAAAAATTACATAAGATTATGTATGATGTCACTGTTCTGAATACAATCTTCTCTCTCTCAGCTTCTTTTAATGGGATAAGGCTGGTCAGGTTTTCTTTGTTTTGTTTGATGTTTATCTACCATTCCCTCTCCAGTAAGATATTGAATATTTTGTAACCAGAACAATGGTTCATGATTGTCTCATCCCACAAGAAAAAACTATGCACTCTTTAATGAACTGTTAAATCATAGGTGGATGGATAAACGGACAACTGGGATGTATGCCTAATCAAACAGCACTCACTGGCAATTTAGTAAAGTATTTTATAAAGCATGAATGAAGAACAATAGGAAAGCAGGTTTTTTCTAAAAACTAGCATAAATGGGAGTAAACTTTTGTAGGAAAAATAAAATATATTGTTGAAAATTGAGCACAGACAAGCCCTCTTATTCTGTGTGTTAGATACTGAGAATTGGGGATTTAAAAAGCAATGTGACAAAGAAACCCATTTCAAACTTTTAAGGTATCCAGAATGTAAAATATTAAGAATTTGGGGATAGGGGAGATATTTGTTCTGCATATTTTTTTGAGGTTTTAACACTGAGTTTAGAATGACTATTCCCATCTCAGGGTCTATTTGAATATAGGAAAAGTACACTAGGTGTATTCTCTAGAGGAGTAAAGCATATAGGCAATTCTATTAAAAATCACCACCCCCATCCCCACCTCAGAGACAATTTACCTCATCTCAGTCACTCCCGTGTCTCTAAGGATTGTATTGTGCTGAGTTCAGTCCTGGGGTTCACAGAGATAGAACATCACACTCCTGACAGGCTCACTGTTATAGTAGCTTTTAGTGTCAGCTTGCCATAAATGAGAATCACCTGAGTAAAGAGCCACACCTGAAGAACTGCCCTGGTGGCCTTAATAGATGTGGAAAGACTCAGTGGTGACACCTTCAGGTAGCAGCTCAGAGTGAAAACCTTTGTGAAGGAGGGCATCCCACTAGGAGTCCTTATAGGACACACTCAGACACCAAATCCTCCACACAAAGGAGATTTATTACCTGGAAGGGCAACTGGTGTGTGTGTGTGTGTGTGTGTGTGTGTGTGTGTGTGTGTGTGCTGGGGAGTAGGGCGATCAGGCAGAGGAAGACAGCAAGCACAGATTCCCTCATTTTCTCCTGCAACAAACACCTGTTTGCTGCTTGCTGTCTTCCTCTGTCTGATCTGCTGAGAGCAGAGCCAGCATTTTCAGATTCCACCCCAGGCTGAAGACCAGAGGCTCTGCAGGAACCTTTCACAATTGTGGTGCAAGATTGAGACTGCTGAGACAGCCAGCTCTTTGCACCA
The DNA here is from genome assembly GCA_001685075.1 of Bramus lutescens. Lineage (NCBI taxonomy): Eukaryota > Metazoa > Chordata > Mammalia > Rodentia > Cricetidae > Bramus > Bramus lutescens. Next base: position 248,269 of record LOEQ01001554.1, read on the forward strand.
AGCAAATATCAGGTCATTTCTTTGAATGTAGAGACACCGAGGCTTAGGATCCCAGCCACAACTAGCCCTCCGTCTCTCTGGTGCAAGACAATAATTGTCACTATTTTTTAAAATTTATGTACATTGGTGTTTTGCCTGCATGTATGGCTGTATGAGGGTGTCAGGTACACTGAACTGGAATTACAGACAGTCATGAGCTACCATGTGCTGAATTCAGGTCCTCTGGAAGACAAGTCAGTTTTCTTAAACTCCAAATCACCTTCTCCAGCTCTTATGGCCACTATTTTAAAGTGAGATAATATATATATATATATATATCTTTAACCACACAATCCCATGTCACACCCATACCCCACACACACACACACACACACACACATACCTCCAAGCACAGAAGGCTGGGACTTAGAAACCTTCCTGGACATTCACCCACCCCAGATCCTACGTGTGGACCTCTCAATCCCCAATAAGATCTATCACAGGAGAAGTCCAATAAAGAGGCATTGATTAGTTCCTCTTTCCTTCTCAGACCCTTGAAATAGCAGGGTTTGCTTAACAACACGGGGAGCCCCCACAATAAATACTCCGCAGCTCTCATGTACCAAAAGTAAATGATTTTACCAAAAGTAAATGTAAATGACAATTAAATTGTCGATTACAATTTGACACCTTACATGATGACTGTTAAGGATAAAAGATATGATAATATTGCTTTAACGAGGGATCTTGTGCGGGCCATCTATAAGGTTAGTTAGAGCCGCAGCACACAGGGAGAGCACTCTCCCTCCTGTGAGCTGTTCTGAATGCAGTTGATTAATGTCGGGTGTGCTCTGTTCAGATGCTGCGTTTAAAAGCATTGTTTACCATCACCTTGTAATCAGCATGCTTCCATAGCCCCCTATTACCCTTGATAACAGTGCCTCTGCAATTTGGACCTAAAAGAAATAGGTCTGGGATGGGCCTTCTGATGCTTGGTGCTGCCCCGCAGCCCTGTTATCTCCATTCGTAATTTGTTTTCAAGAACAGTGATTTACATTTCAGTTAGATTACACCTTTTTAATGCATCAACGAGGTAAAGTGGCTGCCGAGCAATCCCATGGCTCTGTCACATTTTCAAAGAATGCATCTGAGCCTCCATAAAGAGGCCTCCAGCTAAAATTAAAACCCAAAGGGGGGACAATCCTTTTCATTTGCTAGTAACCCCTTGTGGGTGACAGGCAAGAGCTGGGAAGTGATGTCCACCTGGGCTGCCTTTTGAAGGGATGTGAAACTCTGCCACTGGGAGCAAAAGTGAAGATGACAGTGCCTGGAAACGTCCTAGAGAAAAGTCAAGGAAAGGTAAAACGCTCCGAGCCAGAGCATTCCAGACCATCTGAGAGGTGTGGCTGCTCTTGGTGAATATGTACCAGGAAGTTTGCAGAGTGAAAGTAGTATGAAAACTGCTTTTCATTCTTTTTAAAAATAGTTTCTATTGAGCTATATATTTTTCTCCACTCCCCTCACTTCCTCCCCCCTCCCTTTCTGCCCTCTCCCATGATCCCCATGCCCCCAGTTTACTCGGGAGATCTTGTCTTTTTCTACTTCCCATGTAGATTAGATCCATGTATGTCTCTCTTAGGCGCCTCGTTGTTGTCTAGGTTCTCTGAGGTTGTTTTTCTTTGCTTTGTGTCTAAAATAGGAGTCTTTATGTCTAAACTTAGGAGTGCGTACATACTACATTTTTTCTTCTGGGTCTGGGTTACCGCACTCAATACAATGCCTGTGAATTTCAAGATGTCATTATTTCTGCCACTATGTAAGTACTCCATTGTGTAAATGTACCACATCTTCCTTATCCATTCTTCAGTCGAGGTGCACTTAGGTTGTTTCCAGGTTCTGGATATGACAAATAATGCTGCTATGAACATCGTTGAACACATGTTCTTGTGGTATGATTGAGCATCCTTTGGATATATACCCAAAAGAGATATTGCTGGGTCTTCAGACAGGTTGTTTCCAAATTTTCTGAGAAATCGCCATATTGATTTCCAAAGCAGCTGTAGAAGTTTGTATTCCCACCAGCAATGCAGAAGTGTTCCCTTTACCCCACATCTTCTCCAGCATAACTTGTCATCAGTGTTTTTGATCTTGACCATTCTTATAGGTGTAAGATGGAATCCCAGAGTTGTTTTGATTTGTATTTCTCTGGTGGCTAAGGATGTTGAACATTTCCTTAAGTGTCTTTCAGCCACTTTGGATTCATCTGTTGAGAGTTCTCTGTTTATGTCTGTACTCCATTTTTTATTGGATTATTTGTTCTTTTGATGACCAGTTTCTTGAATTTTATATATTTTGCAGATCAGACCTCTCTGTCCATTGCAGGCTTGGTGAAGATCTTTTCCCATTCTGTAGGCTGTCATTTTATCTTTTTGACCATGTCCTTTGCTTTACAGAAGCTTCTCAGTTTCAGGAGGTCCCATTTATTAATTTTTTGCTCTCAGTGTCTGTGCTACTGGGGTTATATTTAGGAAGCAGTCTCCTGTGCCAANCCTTTGCTTTACAGAAGCTTCTCAGTTTCAGGAGGTCCCATTTATTAATTTTTTGCTCTCAGTGTCTGTGCTACTGGGGTTATATTTAGGAAGCAGTCTCCTGTGCCAATGTAGTCAAGTGTACTTCCCACTTTCTCTTCTATGAGGTTCAATGTGGTTGGTTTTATGTTGAGGTATTTGATCCATTTGGACTTGAGTTTTGTGAATGGGGATATATAGGGATCTATTTGCATTCTTCTGCATGTTGATAGCCAGTTATGCCAGCACCATTTGTTGAAGATGCTCTTTTTCCCTTTTATAATTTTTGATTATTTGTCAAAAATCATGTGTTGCATTTTATTCTTATAGACATCTTTTAAATTAATTTTTCAAGATTATTTATTTTGTATGTATGAGTGTTCCCTGCATGTGTGTGTGTCATATGTATGTAGTTCCTGTGGAGACAAGAAAAGGACACTGAATCCCATTCAATTGGAGTTTTAGACAGTTGTAAACTGCCATGTAGGTATTGGGAATGAAACCTGGGTCCTCTGTTAAAAAAAAAAAAACAAGTGCTCATAACTTCTGGACCACCTCTCCCGAGTCTCTAACTGAAGACTGTCTTACTGCAAATTCGCAGAAAGATCATTCTCCATATAAACTGATTAAAATCTTGGTTCAGTTATGTCTATATCCAAGAGCTTTATAGAAGAAAGAATTTAAGAATTTAAGCTGCAGTATCCGACAGGAAAAAAATTACTAAGTAAAAAAATAGGGCAGTGCATGGCATCTTTTAATGTATGTAGTAATATATGAGAAGCAAAAAAAATTGAAAGTTATAATGTATCATTAACTGGGAATAAGATATAAATATTTGAAATTTCAGAGGTTTAATAATAGATGATCACACTCACACACACTTACATACACACACACACACACACTTATAGCCTAGACCTTTCTCTTGCCTCTTACACTCTTTCTGACTCCACTTTCACAGAGCCCTGAAAGGAGGGATTTGATGGACACAACCCAATTAGGCCTGAATGTTCTGAGGCCTCTCACTCTCGGAGGAATATCTGACGATGGGTCTCTGCATTTGTTCTCATCTACTGCAGGAGCAAGCTTCTCTGGGTTTGACTGAGCAAGGCACTGATCTATGAGTATAACAGAATGTCATTATATTGCTGTGGCTTTTTTGCTTGTTTGTTTGTTTGCTTGTTTGTTTTTTTGAATGGTAGTATTGGATTTTAACCTAGGCTCCTGGGCTATCTTGTCTCGGGTTCTTGGTCACCCAGTATTGGGTATGAGTTTGATCTCCTAGAGTGTGCCTTAAGTCAAATCAGATACTGATTGGTTGCTCCCACAGCTTTGTGCCACTATTGCCCTAGCATAGTTTGCATGCAGGACAGCATTGTAAAGCAAAGGTTTTGTGCCCGCATTGTTGTTTACGTTTCTCTCTTGGTGCTATGCAGACTATCTTCTCCTACTAAAGACACAAGAAACTTTCTCTTGTGCCCAAGTGTTTTGGCTGCTTAGAAAGAGATACACTTACATGTATGGCAGAGAGGCCTGGTATGACCAGAAGTACTGCTAGTCAGAATGTTAAGTTAAGAAGGACAGAAGCCTTGAGATGGTCACAGAGGGCACTCAGGATCCTATCACCATCTGAGTCTTTACTCAGACCATATATGGTATATGTACAAATATATATATATATATTATATGCATATATGTATATGAAACCTCCAGGAAAATACAAATTGATTCCAGAGAGATCAAAGGGTTTTCTTTGATTTTTAAATAAATCCTTTCAGTTTAATCATCATATTTATGCTAGTATTCTTAGACATAAAAACATATTAAAAATCTAAAGCACATATATGAAATAAAACAACTTCAGCAGAAGAGCAAAGAAATAAATTTTATCTGAGGACAAAGTTTAAAGGGGGAAGATATTATTTCTCAGCACAGTAAAAAGAAAAACATGTAAAATCCATCCCATGCCTACATGCTAGGCCAATTCGCTTCATGGACTTGGTTAATGTTTCCTAATATATGTAAGAAAATTGTATAATTCCTCATTTTAACCAATAGAGGGGGGAATCATTTGACTAATGCTACAAGTTAATAAATCCCAGAGCCAGTCTTCTAAACCAGATTTTGCTGATTCCAGAATTCTCCCAAATTCCATTCCGGCATAGCTGCTCTCCCAGGGAAGTCAAAGGGACGTAGCTGTGGCTGCATTAGACAGAAGTATGCCTTATATTCAGCACATGTCATAGCAAGAACTGGTGTAGCGTGGAGAAAGCAGTTCTCGGTGCTTTAGAAGTCTCCCTCTCTACCCCCAAGTCAATCCACTCCACATATGCTCAGCATTACCCAAGTCCTTAAGGAAAAAAAAAGTAATTGAAACAAAAAATAACCGTCATTTCTGTCTTTGAGAGCTGGCAAATATTTGAAAAATGAGAGACAAAGCAACTGATTCATATAATCTAGTTTAACTAGTAATTTGTATCATGGTAAAGGTTTCTAGAAAGGAAAACAAAATCAGTGGAATTGAGGAACACTTAGAAAGTTTTCAGTGAGTGTGAAAGCTCCAGAAATAATCAACTCGGCGGCACAACCTCCCATGGTGCTTTGCTCCAAGCCTGAGCTTGGAGTACCAGATGGAAATAAACGAGCTGCTGGAGGGGACTGTGAGATGCTCCCTACCCTCACATGCCTCACGTGAACCTGTGACTCTCTAGAACTAATCTCGATGTGGTATGCACACATCACGGAATTCAGTGTGAGCTCAGGGCAGAAAAGTATTGCCAATCCTGTCTCTCTGAAGAACAGGATCCTTAGATTGGCTATTAATCCACAGTCTGTTACTAGTTTCACATCTATGGTGGTTTCACTGTTTCTCAAAAGGCACTGACTTGCTGATCTCTTTGTAAGCTGAACCCAGACGTGGGTCCTCCCGGGGGGTCTAAAGACTGAAGTCCTGGCTGCTGGCAGGAATCCCAGGGCATGGTTAACCTTCATGCCTTTCCAGTTTTACTGTCTCAACCATCAGAAAGGCCTTTGAGGATGAGAATTCTATTTTGAATTTATTCAAATGTAAATTTTTTGTATAAATAGCCAAACCCTTGAACATTGCATTTTATTAAACTTGTATTCAATTTATCCTGCTTTCTGACCTAACAGTGGTTAATTTTAAATGAAATGAATGCATTTCAAAAAAAATAGATTGATCTTTCTCTGCCCCATGGGCCTCACAAACTTAGCCTGCCCATCTTTTGACAGATGGATGATTTGAGGCTTTTTCCTACAGGTAGATCTGACCTTGTATTTTTTGACAGAAAACTCCCTTTCCCAAACCAGTGCTGAAGCCCACGTCATCTCTTCTCATTCTCTAAAGAGAATCACCTAGAATGTTGTTCCAACACATACTCCTTGTTCTGTTGTTTTATCACTGAGCAAAGACCTGTTATCCAACAAGCCAGACCTTGCGAGCTGCATCCCTTTCTCACTAGAAATCCAGAACCCACAAGATGGGATGCAACATGCCAAGTGCCTTGTCGGGGATGCAGTCCACGTGGCCAGCTAGTCTTCTCTAGTCCTTTCATCTGCGCAAATGGATTTGTACAATAGAGCTGAAGCCAATCACAGCTCAGACTGTATACAGAGGTTAAGAACAATCACTGATGCCAAGTTGAACAGATAGGTGGTAAGGGGAAGATTATAACAGCAACGGTAATAATGATAATGAGAGCGGTAATAATAGGGCTGAACAAATCATTCGAAGGTGTTTAAGTTGACTTCATGTGTGTCTTCTATTTTTCAAGATAACTGCTTTCTGTGTGGCTGAATTTCTGAAATTATGCCAATCGAAACGTGAAATAATCAGTATTTTCCTTCCCCATTCTTATTTGAATAAACCTTATTACACATTGCTTTTGCCCGTGACGAGGACATCACAGCTCAGTCGAAAGTGTTCACATGCCTTAGATTAAAGTGCGGTGGTGCAGATTCTGTTCCTTCTTGTCTTTCTCTCCTGAATTTAAACTCAGTCCCGATTTTCGTTTGGCTGGCATTTGCTCCTTTGACTTTCCCCCATATTCCAGAGATGGTGTATGCTCCAAACACATAACATTATCAACTTTAAGGGCTGCAATTGATTGAATATTTTGACAAATATACCTCCCTAATTCCTGAAGCCATATGGACGTGCAGGATGCCATATGGAATAAAGTACTCTGCTTCACAAAATGATCCAAAAGCATTTTTTTTTATTAGCGGTTATTTCCTTGAACTGAAAACTGATTGAATTTTGAATATTCCATCACTGAGGATAGTATTCCTGCTAGTTGTATGTTCCCAGCAGTATCCTAAGAGACAGGAGTACATTGCTTAGCTGAAGCAACTGATAAGGGTTACCACATTTTTTTTTTAGTGTTAGGGGAAAGACTACATCTACATTTGTGAGTCCATTAAGAGGACCTATTAAACAGCAGAAAACCATCAATTAGCAACCTTAGAGGAGTGGGAAGAACAGTATGCTCTGCATACTAAGAAATCCAAAGCATGGCACTGAGAGGTTGCTAAGTCAGACATCCCGTGATGTCACTGAGAATCAATGTTCTTCCTGGCTGTGACACCATCGTCTCACCTTGGTTCTATCACTAGCAGTCTTCAAGTCTGCAGAATGATGACAAGGATCGGGACATGACACACGGGTGACAGTGTCTAGTGGAGGCTACCAATCATACCCTCCTGAGCCTGATCTACAGATCTATGGTTCACAAGATACCCTTCACATCTTGCTCTCTGTGTCTTATGTTCAGTTCAAAATTAAGCTTGGAGCAGAGAGATGAAAGTCTATTGGGGGCAGGTTTCTGTTCAGCCCAATCAAAGAACAAAGAGAGAAACTTCAGAATCACTCTTGTAAACCTTTATGGAAAGCCCCTCACGGGCTTGACACGATCTAGCATTTCTTTAGGTTTAGAAAATTGACATGCCCAGATTAGCTTCAAAAAAAAAAAATCTGCCAAGCACATTCTTTTACTTGCATGAAGATGCACTCCCATGGGCTATACTAAGATTTGTCATTAAAATACAATCAGAACTAGCTGTAGGTTTCTTTAAGTTGATCCCCTCCCAATACAAGTTTTATTTCTTGTTCCTTTTTTGGTTTTTTTAAAATGTTGTCCCTATACGTGTTTTGTCTGCTTGTATGTTTTCATACCACGTGAGTTCAGTGCCCAAGGAGGCAAGAAGAGGATGTGGGGTCTTCTGGAACAGGAGTTACAGATGGTTGATAGCTACCCTGTAGATGGGGAGGATCAACAAGTGCTCTTAACTGCTGAGCTACTGCTCCAGCCCACATGGCCTGCTCCTAAAGGAAGCATCTTGCTGAAAACAAAAACTATGCATAATTGATTTATTTTTTTTAAATGACTATAGGACACTAGCGATTCACTCATTCTAACCCATAATTCTATTTGTGGTATAGGAGGTTGTTGGAACATCCTACATGAACTATTAAGGAGAATGGAGGCACCCCTAAATATGAGGAATGGGGGCGTTTTGGGTAGAGCATTAGGATATAAATCTTATGGGTCACCATGACAACACCCAGTCAGCATGGTGGCCCGATGAGAGGCAACAGAAGGCCTAGGATTTGGAATACCCCTCATCTATGGCGTTCATAATAGCATGACCCACAGCATCCTCCTTTGCATATGTGTGGTAGACAGGCCTAGGGGTTGTCTTTAGAGTGCCCCTTTTTTCAACTATTTGCAAACTGTTTATTTGTTTTACCTGAGAAATTTGGATTTCTTATTCTTGACTACAGAATGATCTCTGAGAATAAGTTTAAGTTTTAAAGACAAATTTAAAACAAAAAGACATTGGAAAGAGTTCAAGTTTATCTTTCCACATCTAAAACCCCAGCAAATCCCAATTCCTGAAGTCTAAAGCCATGTTTTATAATAACGTGTGTACATGAGAAAAAGACACTGTGGTGTTTTCAACTTACTTTTGTCTGCTTTTAATTTCTCGTTCACAAATGCATTTTGATTCGTCATACCCTACTGTTTAAATTATTTTATCGCCTCAACTCTCTTTCCATCAGGAACCCACAAATGAACATAATTAAGAAACATATTTCTAAGCACTGGCTTCTGAAATATTCATTATTAACCTGCTGGCTGCTCCTGTCCCTTTTCTATATTTATATAATTAATTAAGCTTCTTTCTTCTAATACATACATTTCAAATAATTTATTAACATTCAGGTTTTAACTTGTCTGTCTCTTCCTTCTGCATTTAAGGGAAATGGTTTTCTTAATCAGAATCTCTCTCACCTTTTAATTTTCTTGTAGAGTTGAGACACTTGATAACGGTGAAAGTCAGAATATTTCCCCAGTTCATGAGAATAGGAAATGACGGTACATCTAGAAATAACTTGGGGTGGGAGTAATACTATATAATTGTCTAATGATACAAATGCAGACGACATATAATTTTCCTAGGTCACAGGCATGTATGCAGACAGGTTCTTATCAGAACCAAATAGTCAGAAATTGCTGCTTCTGAGGAACATTTGGGTTCTAACTTGGGCCCAGGATGTCCTCCCACTAGCTTTTCATAGATGATGTAACAGAAAAAAGTCTTGAACGATTCTAAGTTCTATTATTCTACACCAGGAATTTTTAATTCAAAGCTCATTTTGAAGTCTAGTCTGTCAGAAAGTGAGGCAGCCTTGCTTGATGGATGACAGCCATTTAGGATTAAGACACTCAGCATTTACCTGAGGTTACCAGCCTTGGAAACCGCACATGAAGAGTGGTAGGAGACCATGGAGGTGTTACAACTTCTTTTGGTAAAGAAGCTGCCTCTAACACCGTCACCAAGCTGACGTCGTAATTTCACAACGAAGGGGGGGGCAGAGAGCTGAGCACCACTTTATAAAGTGTCCCCAGGCCCCAAGTTTAACCAGGAACACTGCTACAGAGATGCCATTTTATGCTTATTTATTCCGAAAAAAAAAAAAGCTCTTACCTGGACAGCTAAGACAAATTAAAGTTGAAAATAACCCCGATGCTGCCGAACTGCTACTGTTTCCCTAATAAGCAATTTCCATTTCCATGCAGAAGTCTTTTAGGAAGGTGTGCTGGATCCTGGGGACTGTGCCATTGAAATCACACTTGAGAGGATCCTTGGAGCCAGTCGGAGGAAGACTGTTAGAAGCTAGGCATGTTCCTTTGAGATCTCAGAGATATATAACCCACCTAGTCAAATAACTTGTCAATACTTTCATTTTAAAATTTTACAATATTTTATATTGTACATATTGTGCCTCAAACAAACAAATGTAAAACACTGTGTATGGCTGAGATGCTGTTCACTGGTGCATGAGGCCCTGGGTTCCACTTTTAAGTATAAGAGGTGCTTACACTTAAAAGAAATCATATACTTCCAAAAGTGTTTGCTTGGAGCTTTCATTCTTGTCTCTAATTCCAGCCAAATACTCCAGCTGGGATAGGCAAATGAATAAAAATTAGAGATAATAGGAGATATTGAAAAGTACAAAAAAAGCAAAGCAGATTGATGTGGCAAGGAATGTAGCACTTGCGTGTTTTAAGCTGTCTTTTGTACTTTTTTCTCTCTTTTTTTTCATAAAAACTAAGCTTCAGCCCTGTGGCTGGCCCTTTGGAAGAGGTGACAAGGTGAGGATGGTACTGGAGCAAAATCTAATGGAACAGCAAGGAGTCAACCATTAAATACCCAGCAACAGCAACAACCAAGGCATTTCACCAAATAAGGGAAGAACACAGAGTCCCCATGTCTGAAAAGGAAGGGAGAAGAAACCCAGTGAATGCTAAAAATCCATGTGGAATGAAGCTGTATTTGAGTCAAATGCTCCCTGACGAAGACAGAAAGCCAGATCAAATGTGAGTATGAAGCTTGGAAGCGTCCGGCGTGCGTTTCAGTGTGACAGTGAACTCTGAGAGTATTTCTGCTGGGTAAAGTGACCACACACTCAAAATGGCTGACTCAGACTGCCGTGGTTGTTTTATCTTTCATCACAGCACTCATGGTCCAGAGGTAGGCAGATCCCTGAGGGTTCCAGGCCAGCCTGGTCTACACAACGAGCTCTAGACCATTCGTGGCTATGTAGAGAAACCTGTCTCGGAAAAAAAAAAAAAAGATGTTTAAGAAAAGTATTACTGATTTTGTCCATTGCTACAACCAAGACAGGAAGTGGTGCTGGGGGGGGGCAAACAGGACTAAGGAGTCACAAGTTCCTGAGGCACCCTACAAACATGCCTGAATGGACTTGCTGAGGGGTCTAATGCAAAGAAATACAGTATCTAGGGATGGATCAGAATAACTTGAGGGATACAGTATCCAGGGATGGATCAGAACAACTTGAGGGATACAGTATCCAGGGACAGATCAGAACAACTTGA
>LOEQ01001554.1:288159-306000 GCA_001685075.1 Bramus lutescens
TGTGTGTGTGTGTGCGCACACACACACACACAGACAGAGATTTCTTTACTGCTTTACTGTTCAGACTACACTAGGATGCACTCATAAAATCACTGCATTTCATCTCCAGAACACACTTTCATGTCCTATCAAGACAATTCCCTCACTTTGTAAGTAATGCCCAGTAAGGATACCTGACTTCTCCAGGATTAGTGTGGAGGAGAGACAGGAGAGTTGGTTATCTGCCCTTGAGAGATACTCGTTTTTCCTTACTAGTCCTCCACAACTTTATCATTGCAGATAACTCAAAGTTGACTGTGTATCTCTAGTCTTTAAAGCTTGCCAGACCTCCCTTAAGAAACAATGCCCATGTTTGCATCCTATGGTGCCTCTGGGCATTTTATTGGATTATTTCCTTACTTATTCTTTGGGTCCTAAGAGTCTTGGACACTCATTAAGCAAGGGAGGTAAAGAGACTCCTTGCCTTTTGCAGGTGAGATAGTCAGCATCGGAGTAGGAAGAGCTGCAGCTGAGGGCACCCTGCTCAGAACATCTGTCGGCATGCCCTGTTCCCATGTGCGCCTCTGACACTGCCCTTACCCTCATCTACATAAGTGTCCTGACGATCTGCAGCTTGCCTTTTCTTCGCTGGAGAAATATCTGCTTTTCATAACCGAACTGCTGCCAACTTTCTGCTTTTTTTGTATGTGTGTTCCCACTGATTCTTTGATATCTGGGTATTTGCATCTATGATTGGGAGCAACCAGCAGTAAACAGATACATTCATCCAGCACTTTCCCCCATGGAGACAATAGCAGACCCTTCCACGTCTCATGCAAGAATGCCACTTAGAAATCTGACACTGGATCCCAGAGCAGGTGAAGCCCATCAGAACCAATCTGGCCAGGAAACTAACAAGTGTGGTCTTCTTTTAATCCTAGAATTTTCTTGCTCTGAGGGACTAATTCTGCAGCTCCTTGAACCAGGACAGCAATCAGTTGAAATCCTCACTGGCTGCACTGAGTTTAAGGAGGAACAAGTAGTCACCAGGACTTGGCTTGCAGAACTCCATTCCCCAGGCATCTGCTCAGAGCTGATAATGGCCAGCTCCAGGTCAGGTCTTGGGAGGCTTTAATAGGACCCCTCGGCTTTCATTTAAAAGTGGTCGGCTGCCCACTGCTTTCTTTAGGGTGAATTGGAGTGTCTGTAAAGCAGTTCTCTTAGCCCCACAGTTTCAAAAACATCTAAAATTGAATGAAATACTTCAGCAATAGGACAGACCAAAATCTCTTATATCTGAAGTCACAGAAAGCCACTTATAGAAAATGTATGGCTCTGCTTAAAGCAGAGAGTATTTTGTTGTTAATGAAATGCAGATATCTTGGAAGAAGCAGAAAGAAAAAGAAACGGAGTGGTATGCCCTTGGTCTCTGCTCAGGAAAAAGGCAGCCAGCACCCAAAGGGCACAACTCACAGGTCCTGGAGGACCTCTCAGCCGAGTAAATGGTAGGTGGAGGAATTTTCCTCCAGCCATTCATGGAACCTGAAATTTTGAAATTCATCGTTTTCATTTAGTTTAAAGGATTCTGATCTCAGAAAATTCAAACAGTCTCAAGGAGAAGTTAAGATTCTGAGCAGCAGTTACTTGTGGTTATCTGAGAGCCAGGGCTTTGCAAAACCTTCCTTGGGGGTGGATAGGGAGATTTTAAGTAGGGAGCTTTCGGCTTGACTAGTTAGGGAAAGGCACCAAGAATCATAAGACTCATGGAGGAATGCTACTGTAACAACAGCCCCCTGCCTTTGAGGGCGGCACCCCTGTGCTCTGCCTAAAATTAGAGGATTACTCAAAGTAGAAACGTGCTAGGATAGTTCGAACAAGTACCGTAAACCAAACTTAAATGTCATGTACAGATGTGGGTTCTACCTATGCCACTAAATTAGCAAACACTGATCACGAGTCTTCTCCCAGACGCCGTGATGGATTGCATTGGATATAGCCTTGTCTTCAGGCAACTCCCCATCTTCACCAACAGCCAAATCCCAGCAGCTCTCTTCTGCCACCGCCTACTCTCTGTGAACTCTGCCAAGTAAAATAAAGCTTTAACACGAGCAATAAGGCAAACCCAAGGCTTGAGCTAACATGTTCAAAACGTGAGTAAGTGGCACACTGCATTTCTAGCTCTCCACAACTGTAAAAAGAGATACCCATGGTTTCTTACGGTAACAGCCTAAACAGAGAGTCTCTAGGATGCCGCACACAGGGATCTGATTAGTAAATATAGCCTATGTCTAAAAGGAATCCCCTCAGACATTTAAATCATTCTCTTCAACAGAATTCGGAAGCGATCTTTTTAAAGAACTGGTTCAATCAATACTTCCCTCACCTGAAAAGATAAACATTCACCAGAAGTAATTTGTTCTTAAAAAGCAACTGATTTAGTTCAGGGGCAGGCCATGCCAGTCAGAAGATATGAGGACCACCTGATCTCAGAGCCTTCCCATGCCCTCAGTTCAGACACCAAAGACCCAACCCAGTGCCAACCCTTCCAGCCTCACTGCCCCTGCAGGCAGATATCTACTGCGCAGGTGCAGGCCACACTATTCAGAAGATGTGCTGTAGGTCATGCCAGTCAGAAGAACAGATAGGTAAACACAGGCAAAGACTCACTGCTGGACCAGTATCCACAGCAGACAGCCAAACTCCAGATAGGCAACTCACCCACAGACCACTTCCACTCTCTCAGTGCCCCTCCATACACACACTATTTCTGATCCCCACTCCCTTCCTCATCACTGTGTCCAGCCCCACAAGTGGGGAGAGACTCCCTGCTGGACCAGAAGTCACCCCAACTGCCAGAACTCCAGGCTACAAAGACCAGAAGACCAAAGAGGTAACAGACACCAAGGAACAAAACACCCATCCAACAAACTCAGAAATCAGTACCTAGACCTATAATTATCCCTAACTCAGATGCCTAGACAACCATGTGATGACTCAGTAAACATCAGTCAGGGCCGTATATCACCACTAGAGCCCAGCTATGCTGCTACAGCAACACAGTTGAAGCATAAGAAAATGACCTTAACATCAGCTTTATGAAGATGACAGAGGTCCTTAAAGAGGAAACGAATAAATCACTTAAAGAGATTAAGGAAAAGACAAGCAAATAGTTGAAAGAAATGAAAAAATTGTCCAAGACCTTAAATGGAAATAGAAGTAATAAAGAAAACACAAATTGAGGAAATTCTGGATATGGAAAATCTAGGAAAGTGAACAGGAAGAATTACAGACACAAAAACCAACAACAGAATAAAAAGGTGGAAGAGAAAATCTCAAGCACTGAAGACACAATACAAGAAATAGGTATATTGATTAAAAAATGTTCAATCTAAAAACTTCATGACATAGAACATCACTATAAAAAAGACCAAACCTAAGAATGAAAGGAATTGAAGAAAAAAAAAAAAGAATCCCAGCTAAAGGCTAAAAAAAATATTTTAACAAAATCATAGAAGAAAAATTTCCTAACCTAAAGAAGGATATGCTTTTAAAGGCATAAGAAGTTTACAGAACACCAAATAGATTGAATCAAAAAAGAAAATCCCCTTGCCATATGATAATAAAAGCCCTAAACACAGAAAACAAAGAACATTACAAGCTGCAAGGGGAAAAGACCATGTAACATATAGAGGCAGACCTATTAGAATTACGCCTGACTTCTCATTGGAGACTAAAAGCCAGTAGGAGCTGGACAGATAGATGTCTTGCAGACTCTAAGACCACATATCAGATGCCAGCCCAGACCAATAAAACCTTCAACTATCATAGATGAAGAAAACAAGATGTTCCATGACAAAGTCAAATTTAAACAATTTCTGTCCATAAATTTTGCCCAACAAAAGGTGCTAGAAGGAAAAATCCAACCCAAGGAGGTTAAGTACACCCATAAAAGCACAGAGATAAACTCATACCAACAAAATCAAAAGAAGTGAAACACACACACATACCACCAACAAAATAAAAATTAACAATCATTGGTCATTCATATCTCTCAGTATCAATTTGATTCAGTTTCCCAATAAAAATACTGAGGCTGACAGAATAAATGGGAAAACAGGCTCCTTCCTTCTGCTGCATGCAAGAAAAACACCTCCACATCCAAGATAACCTCAAAACAGAGAGTTGGAAAAAGATTTTCCAAGAAAATGGACTTAAGAATTTACCTAGTCTAGCTATTTTAATGTTTAACAAAAGAGATTTCAAACCAAAATTAATCAAAAGAGATGAAGAAGGACACTTCATACTCATCAAAGGAAAAATCCAACAAGATGACACTTCAGTTCTCCACATCTATGCCCCAAACATAAGGCACCCACCTTTGTAAAAGAAACATCATTAAACCTTAAACCACACATCAAACCCTACATTTAATAGTGGGAGACTTCACTACCCACTCTTAAATGGACAGGTCATCTGGACAGAATCCTAACTGAGAAATCAGAGAGCTAACAGATATCATGAATCAAATAGACCCGATAGATTATCTACAGAAAATTTCACCCCAACACAAAAGAATATACCTTCTGACCACATACTTGATCACAAAGCAAGTCTCAATGAATACAAGAACATTAAAATAACACCCAGTATCCTGTCAGACCACCACGGATTAAAGCTGGATTTTAACAACAGAAACAACAGAAAGCCTACAAATTCATGAAAACTGAGCAACTCTCTATGGAATGACTACTGGGTCAAAGCAGGAAAAAAACAAAGGAATTAAACACTTTCTATAATTCAATGAAAATGAATGCACAGCATACCTAAATGTAGCCAGAGTGAAAGCAGTGCTAAGAGGAAAATTCATAGCACTAGGTGCCTTCATAAAGTAATTGGAGAGGTCTCATTCTAGCAACTTTGCAACACACTGAAAAGCTCTAGAATGAAAAGAAACAAGCACACCCAAGAGGAGTACATGGCAGGAAATAATCAAACTTAGGCCTGAAATCAATAAAGTAGAAACAAATAGAACAATATAAAGAATCAATGAAATAAAGAATTGGTTTTTTGAAAAATATCAACAAGATAGACAAACCTTTACGCAAACTAGTTAAAAGATACACACAGAGAGGATATCCAAATTAACAAAATTAGAAATGAAAATTGGGACATAACAACAGATACTGGAGGAATCATTAGGTCATACTTCAAAAACCTGTACTCCACAAAACTAGAAAATCTAAATTTAAAAAAAAATGGGCAATTTTCTTGACAGATACCACTTGACAAAGTTAAATCAAGATTAGGTAAACAGTTTAAATAGACCTATTACTCCTAAGGAAATAGAAGCAGTCATTAAAAGTCTCACAAACCAGGGCCAGGCAGTTTTAGTGGAGAATTCTACCAGATTTTCAAAGCAGAGCTAATACCAACACTCCTCAAATTATTCCACAAAATAGAAATAGAAGGGACATTACCAATTCATTTGATGAGGCCATAGTCACCCTGATACCCAAACCACACAAAGATTCAACAAAGAAAGAGAATTACAGACCAATTTCCCTCTTGAACATTGAGGCAAAAATAAAATACTCATTAAAATAATCAGAAACCAATCCTAGAACACATCAAAAAGATCATCCACCATGATCAAGAATTCAAGAGATGCAGGAATGGTTCAACATATGAAAATCTACCAATGCAATCTATCATATAAACAAACTGAAAGAAAGAAAAACAACACATGGTCATCGCATTAGATGTTGCAGAAGCCTTTGACACCCCTTTGTAATAAAAGTCTTGGGGAGATAAGGAATACAAGAGACACACCTAAATGTAATAATGGCAATTTACTGCAAGCCTATAGGTAATATCAAATTTAATGAAGAGAACTTCAAGATAATCTACTAAAATCAGGAAAAGGTCAATGCTGTTCACTCTCTCCATATCTATTCAATACTGCACTTGAAAGTTCTAGATAGAGCAATATGACAACTCAAGAAGGTCCAGAAGACACTAATTAGAAAGGAAGAAGTCAAAGAATCATTATTTGCAGATGGTGTGGTAATATTCATAGTGGTCCCAAACATTCTACCAGGGAACTCCTACAGCTGATAAAAACCTTTAGTGAAGTGGCTGGAGACAAAATTAACTAAAAAAAAAAATCAGTAGCCTTCCTATGTGCAAATGATAGACAAGCTGAGAAAAAAAATCAGGAAATCAAAACCTTCATAATAGCCACAAATATTATAAAATATTTTAGGATAATTCTAACCAAGCAAAGAAAGGACTTGTAAGACAATAACTTTTAGTCTTTGAAGAAAGGAATTGAAGAAGATATTCAGAAGATGGAAAGATATCCCATGCTCATGGATAGGTAGAATTAACATAGTAAAAATGATTATTTTACCAAAAACAATCTAAGATTTAATGCTATCCACATAAAAATTCCAACACAGTTCTTTACAGACCTTGAAAGAATAATGCTCAACTTCATATGGAAAAAGAAAAGAACACAAAACAAAAAGTCAGAATATCTTAAAAACAATACTGTCTGTACAATAAAAGAACTTCCAGAAACATCACCATTTCTGATTTCAAGCTGTTCTGTAGAGTTATTGTAATAAAAACCTCATGGTATTGGCATAAGAACAGACAGGTTGATCTATGGAACTGAATCAAAGACCAAGACATAAATCCATACAAAGATGGGCACTGGATTTTTGATAAAGAAACCAAAAATATAAAAGGGGGGGATCTTCAACAAATGGTGCTGGTCTGACCAGATGCTGGCATTGTAAAAGAACACAAATAGACCCACATATATCAACCCTGTACAAAACTCAATTCCAAGTAGATCAAAGACACTAACATAAAACCAAATACACGGAATCTGATAGATGAGAAAGTGGGAAATAGCCTTGAACGTGTTGAGACAGGAGACAATTTTCTGAACAGAACACCAATAACTAACAGATAATAACTTTCTAACAGAACACTCAAACACCAAGATCAACAATAAGTAAATGGGACTTCATGACACTGAAAAGTTTCTGTAAGGCAAAGAATGCCATCAGTAGAATAAAACAGCAGCCTACTTAAGGGGAAAAGGTTTTCAACAACTTCACATCTGACATAGGACTAATATCCAAAATATACAAAGAACTCAATAAATTAGAATTAAAAAATAATCCAATTAAACGTGGGATATAGATATAAACAGAGAATTATCAATAGATGAACCTCAAATGGCCTAGAAACACTTGAAGAAATGTTCAACATTCTTAGCCATCAGGGAAATGCAAATCAAAACAACTCTGAGATTTCATCTTACACATGTCAGAATGGCTAAAATCAAGAACACAGGTGACATCTGGGTAGTGGTGACACAGGCCTTTATTCCCAGCACTTGGGAGATAGTGAAAGGTGAATTTCCATGATTCAGAGCCAATTTATTTCACAGAGTGAGTTCCAGGATAGCCAAGGCTACACAGAGAAATCCTGTCTTGAAAAAAAAACAAAACAAAATGAAAATGTACGTAACAGCTTACGCTGGCAAGAATGTGGAGCAAAAGGCACACTCCTCTGTTGTTGGTGGAAGTGCAAACTTGTACCACCACTTTGGAAATCAATATGGCAGTTTCTCAGAAAATTGGGAATCAGTCTGCATCAAGACCCAGCTATATTGCTCCTGGGCATATACCCAAAGGATTCTATCACAAGGACACTTGCTGAAATAAGTTCACAGCAGTTTTATTCATAATAGCCAGAAACTTAAAACCTAAATGACCTTCAACAAAAGAAGGGATAAAGAAAACGTAGTACACAATGGAGTGTTTCTCAGCTGTTAAAAAGGACAACATGAAATTCGCAGTCAAATGTATGGAGCTATAAAAGATCATCATGAGTGAAGTAGCCCAGACCCAGAAAGACAGACATGGTATTGCTCACTCATAAGTGCAGATTAGCTGTAAATAAAGGATAACTATGGTGCAATCAACAGACTCAGAGAGGCTAGGTATCAAGAATGGCTAAGGAAGGATGCATGGTCTCCTTTTGAAGGGGAAGTAAAATAGATTTCACAGGTGGACTGGGACTGCATGGGGATGGAAACAGGAGAGATCAGGTGAGGGGAGGGATGGAAGGAGAGAGTTCTGGGAGAGATGACTAGAATTGGGAGGGGGGATATTTGGGGGAGAGGTGGAGCCTAGTGCAGTGGAGACTTCCTGGAATGTACCAGGGTGAGCCTAGTGAAAGCTTCTAGTAATGGGTGATACGGAGCCTGAACAGGCCATCTTCTTTAACCAGGCAAGGCTTCCAGCGATGGGACTGGTTACCAACCCAGTCACAAAACATTTGACCTGCAGTTTGCCCTGCCTATAAGATATGCTGGGATAAAGGTGGCACAGAACTTGTGGGAGTGACCAATCAATGACTGTTTCGACTTGAAACCCACACCACGACTTGCCTGACACTGGCTGAATGGCCAGGAGCTAGAGGTTGGACAGCTTAGAGACATAGGATAGAACCAAGCCCAAGTGGCAAAAAATGAAAAAGTCAATGAAATGATTCCTAATGATGTTCTGCTGTACTCATAGACCAGAATCTAACATAATCACCATCAGAGATGCTCCACTCAGCAACTGATAGGAACAGATGCAGGGACCCACAGCCAGATATTAGGGTGAGCTCAAGTAATCCCATAGAAGATGAGGAGCAAGGATTGTAAGAGCCAGAGGTCAAGGCCCACAGAATCAACTAACTAGGGTTCATACTGGTTCGCAGAGATTGAGGTGACAATCAGGGAGACTGTCTGAGTCTGACCCAGGTCCTCTGCATGTATGTTATGGTTGTGTAGCTTGGTGTTCTTGTGGGAATTCTAACAGTGGTAGCTCTGGGGTGAAGGGGTGTCTCTGACTCTTTTGCCTGCTCTTGGGACTCTTTTCCTCCTACTGGGTTATCTCATCATTAATATGAGATATGTGCCGAGTCTTATTGTAGCGTATTATGCCATGTTGAGTTGATATCCCTGGGAGGCCTATTCTTTTCTGAAGGGAAATGAGGGGTAGATCTGCAGGAGTAGGGAAGTGGAAGAAAGGGCCTAAGAGGAGAGAAAGGAGGAGAAACTGTAGTCAGGATATAATATATGAGAGAAAAAAAATTTTTAAGAAAGGAACTAATTCAAAGGGAAAATCAAAGTCAAAACCATTTTCATTTTGTTTACAATGCCATAGATGGGCTTCCAAATAGCCAGCATCCTGGCCTCTGGATCTCAGAGCCCACACTCTTGGGCCAGCTCAAATCGAGTAAAAGGTGATACTTGGAGCTGAAAAGAGGCAATGAATTGCAGCTAATTGTCTTTTTCAAGAGTCCTCTATTTCCCCATGCCACGTTTTAGAAGGAGCATGTACATGTAGGTTTCTGGCTTTCTATTGTAAGATCTGAACATGCTGTATGAATGAAATCACCATGGCGGCATTCCCCACGGAAAAGCCACCAGTGTTACCTGCTTTGAATCAGCAAGGCACCTGCAAATGAAGACCAAAAAGACACACAAGTGTTGGAAGAAAAACCATTTGTTTAAAACTAAATAGCATCTGATTATAACATAAGGATGTTCTTAATAGAACCACAACAATGATAAAACAAAGTTCATCTGCACAATTTTATAATTACAAGGTTCCGAAGCACCTACATATAATGTTTTCAATTTAATCCTCAAGAAACAAAATTATGTAGATATATTATCCCTGTTTAAACAGAGAAAGAGTAAGAAAGTTTCGATTACTAATTCACAAACAGTAAGTGAGCAGGTAGATGATCTAAGACTTGACCCATGTTCTTAAGCCTCTAAGATTAAGACTCTTTCAACTAAAATTGCATGTTCTCTAAAATGTTGGCTTTCTGACAATATCAAGAGTTTTTGCTTAAGAAGAGTAAAATATGCTCTGTTTGTTCTATTTAATCAGTCTCTCTATTAACAGATATTACATATCAAGGTGGAGGATGAAAGGAAAGCTCAGAGCTGGTCCTTGCACTCAAAGGAATCAAGATATACACACAGTAGAAATATAATTCATAACAAAGGAAATAAGAAGAAAACCTTCAAAGATGATCATAATGATTAAAAAAAGACCCATGGGAACAGTTGGAGTTGATGCAGATTTTAGAAAAGTAGTCTCAAAGGAAGGATGCTGGATATTTACATAGAGAAGATGGCATAGAATACCTGGAACCCCAGTGGACATAGACACTTTAGTACAGGGGCAGCTTATCAATCTAAATGGTGATAGAATTATTCCCTGAGTGAAGAAAATCAAGAAAAATCAGAGCTACACAGTCTGGAATTTAAGACAAAGCTATGGCTGAAGCAAGGAGCTCAGGAACTCATATGAAAAGGAGTCAAAAGGATGGCCTGATAAGACCATGATTCACTGGCCTCATAATTGTATGGAATAATCAATATCACCAGGGGCTGCTGCCTTTGAATCTAATGAAGCAATGTACATGCTCAAACTGGGTCTAAACACTGCAGGTTAGAAGACATGTCCTTAAGTATCAACATTCAATCAAGGTGGAAGAGATACCAGTGGATGGCTGATGGATACTGAAGAAATTCGGGTCTGTTATTAACGTCAATGATCCTGGACATACTGTTCACACTGGGAAGCTACATGTGGCACCAATGCTTCAGAATGGAGAATTTCTAGAGTTTTCTTCACCACAAAGCCTCTGTCTTGTAAATAGCAGTGACGCTGAGAAGGCCTCAGCTAAGCGCAGTGCACACGGTATCTAAGGTGGCTTATAAAGATGCATACTGTTCACATTGCATGGAATATTGGAGTCTGAGAGTTGCTTAAAAACTGAGAAAAGACTAAAACACTTTTCTTTCTTCATTTATGAAAAGATGATATTCATAATAGTAAGAGTTTCCCAGAGAAGGCTCCTGTTGTGCGCTTACAAACAATGTGAATATCTGCAGGCCAGAGGGAGAAACTAGGTTGGTAGTGCCAGAAGAGAAAAGGAAATGTGTCCCATTTGCAAGAGTTTGGATACTCTTTTGTAATGGGGAGATGGTTCCTCCTTGAGTCTCTGCCTTGTGCCTTAATACCAGGAAATTGATAAGCCATCTCTAAAGATGCCATCAAGTTCATGTAAGCTGTTTATATGTTATTTTTCCTGTAGTTGAAGAAGTTAGCGCAGAGGATATTAATTGTCCTGTTTCAACCATGGCAAAGACTTGAATTCCCTACCCCCATTCCCAAGACCTGATTCTAACCCTGAACCCATGGGATTTTAATTAAGAACATGAAAGCCCAAAGTCTTATGCAGAATATTCTTTAAAATACTTTCTCTCAACCTGGCATTTATGGTATAGAAATGAAACAATTCATTTTGACAAGTTGCACTAAACTGAGTCCTGGACCATACTGTGAGAGCCTCTTTGTGGATCCCATTAAGTACTCTGGAAATGTGCATTTGACATCTGGTTCACGGGATTCCTGCTGAGAAAGGGAGGCTTTGGTGTGAGACTGTCGGTCAGGCCTGGCAGCCTGGCTGTGTGCAGAACTGTTGGTGAATCCATACAAAGGGGTTATGTTCTGGCATTAATTGGGCATGTTCCAACAGAACCCTAAGGAGGCACACAAGCAGAGACGGCACAGTTGGATTGTGGTGGGGGGGGTGGCAATGGTGATGCAGGGATGTGAATGCAAGGCATGAACCTCTAAGAAAAACAGCACAGGATGAGCATGCTGGGGAATATGATTCCCATGCCCAGATCTTAAAAGTCCATAGACTTAAGAAGGGAACAGGAAACACATGATCAAGCCTTGCTAATTGTTAGCAGGACTGTAGACTTGCATTTCTTACTGCTCTCTGAAGGAGGATGAAGAGCTACGGAGCTCATGATTAAACGTTTTTCAAATGCAACAGGGATCTCATGAAATACTCACAGCACATATGAAATAGGAAGACTTGTTTGTCATAGCAATGCCCCAAGACCACTACTAAAGAGACTGCTAAATGGCATATCTACTTGGTGTTTTTACTACTTCTTTAAATAGATATCAGCATTGTATCGGAGAGCATAGTACAGTGTTAAAACACATAAGACTTGAAGTCAGGTGTAGACATTCATGGTAGAAATCTATCATGTCTGAACAGTCACCTTAAGCAAGTTACTGAAATTCTCCATCACACATTTTTATTTCCTATAAAATATAGTGTCACTATTCTTCTTATCACTCTTGCATACTATACAGGAGATAATAAGGAACCGGCAAAGTTTTCATGGGCTGCTTGGGCTGCCGGACAATGTGGGGTAAGTCGTCAAAACTCAGTCTTCTAACAGACAGGAAAGAAATCTGTGATTTTCTCAAAGCTTTGGAATACACACTGGTACAATTTTACTTACGCTGTATTGGTTTGTCAATCTGCTCACAAAAGCCATGAGTGCTCAGTGGACGACGACACCAACTCACCTCTTTGATCTCCTAAAGATCAAAGACAGCTTGAAGCTTCCGGAGAGTGTATGCAAAATTATGCCACACCCTGCACCTCTGACTGATGCCCTGAAGTCCCATGTTCATGAATGAGAGTATTTCTCTAAATCGCACTATGAAAACCAGTGGAGGTACCCCAATATTTTCAATGTCTAGATGGTTTTTCATGGGATTAGTATAAAAAGCAGGTTTGTTCTGTAGCTGTTTAATATACTCACCCAGCAATGCACACTCTCTCTTTAGTCTATGGCCACAGTGAAGAAGGATATAGAAAAGGATAGAATATTGGTAGGGAACATCCGAATTGAGCATTAGAAAAACTTATGAAGTTATCTGAAGTTTACTAAATAAATCTGAAAACTCATTGCCCTAAAAATGATCTGATTACTCCATTTTTCTTCGTCTTTGAGGCAAAGAACCATAGCTAATTTGTCTACCCTCTCCACCCCAAGTCTTTAAATTCCTCTATAGAATGTAGAGCAAAATACACCTTTGAAGACTGGTGAAATGCCTCTGTGGGTAATGGAAAGGCTGGTGACCTGAGTTTGAGTCCCAAGTTCGAGTCCCAAGTTCCACAAAGTAGAAGGAGAGAACCCACATCCCCAAGTTATCTTCTGACTTCTACGTGTGCCCCATGAAATGTGTACAGCCATATACACGCACACAGTTATACTATACACACACATATACTAAATAAAGTATAATAAAATATTAAAATGTATCTTTAATAGGTACAGGCTAAATATATCTAGAATTTCATACTCATTCATATGGCAAAAATGTATTCACCACCTCCAATTTCACTGCCCCTAGGCTCTTCTGGAGTAGTCTTCATACAATATCTAAAATCTGTAAATTGTCTCTCATTAACTTCAGGGTAATAGGTGTTTACCATAAACTTACTAGGTGCTCAGCACACCAAAGATTCAACATAAGCCAAGATCTGCCGGTTAAAATTCCGACTTTGTCAATCTGACAGTTATACTTTTAAGATCTCTTTTCATCCAGGCCCGGTGGTACACATGTTTCAGTTCTATGCTGAGAGGCAGGAGGATCATGAGTTCAAAACCATCCTAGGTTATATAGGAAGTCTGTGTCTAGAGATAAATACAGGAACTGATAGATAAATGGTAGATAGATATAGATAGATGATACATTGATTGACAGTTTCCTAAGCAGAAAAATGTAGAAAACGGTGGTGCATTACATCATAAGATGAGCTTAACATATTGCCTTAAAGACAACTAAGCATTTACCAAGTGCTGCCCATTATTATTAAATGCTATCAATTGTGTCTTGACATGCAGCATATGATCCAAATCCTTGTTCTCAGTCCTGTTTGGGGTTAAAATAAAATCATGTGAGTTAGGTGAGAAAGCAGCAGATATGCTGCATACCAAATGTGTAAACAATTCAAGTGAAAACCAATGCTCACAGAAGTTTCCATTTTTTTTAAAAAAAATGGTTATATAAAATGAACTTACATGGAATGAAAAATCCTGTCTAAATAAAAAGGAGACAAGGCAGCATCGTGGAAAAGGATTTTAAAAAAATATTCTAAGGAGCTATAAAGGTGGGCATGATTGTATATGGCTGTGGGAAGGAAGAAGAACCATATGCCCTCTGAATAACATGTTAAAATGCAGAGAAATTGGATGGAAAGATTGGCATTCCAAAGCAATGCTGCAAGAACACCAAAATGTGATAACTCTATCTTAAAGAGTGCAAGACACACACTCTGGCACGCTCGGGAAGGGAAGTCTGGTGCTGGAATTCTTTCTCCCAACTTGTTCCAGTTTTTCTCACCGGCATTAACTTCCGAGACAGACCACGCCTTATTAGTCAGCAAGACCACAGCTCCTCACCACAGCTGACACAAAATAAGGATTCTATGCCTTGTAGAATTAAAATCCAAGGGGAGGGGGAGAGAAATGGGCGTGGAGGCTGGAAAGACAGAGATGACGTTCATCTTCCGTGGATAGACCAGGTTGACATGCTGCATAGCTCTAAGAGGGGGGAGTGTGTACCTGACTGCATGGTCCAGGCTTCTCTGACGCCTATGTCTGCCCACGAGGAAGTGACCCCTTCTTTGTGTTCCCTTGTCAATTATGGTCAAGTTGTAAATTAAGCCATTTGTTTCTCCTTTTAGGCTTTCTGACTATGCCAAGCCATTCCATCCAAGGTCAGTCCCAGGACTAAGAAAGCAGACCTGTGGTCCAGCAAAAGGAAAAAATGTAAAGTATCCTATATATCAATAAATGATCACAGCCTCAACCAAGGATGCAGCTGAGGAGGCGTGGGATGCCCGCTGAGCGGCTTCCTATGGGACACTAACACAGCAGAGCAGACTTCTCCCTTTCATTTCCTCCCAATACGGAATTCACTAACTTTTCTCTGTACTGCCTAGGGCTTGAAATATATCTAGTTGTTGTGAGTGATCATGAATTTAAGCAGTGAGGTAATACATAGAAGAAGAAGCTCTCTGAGGAAGCATCCCAGACATCCATGGCTGGTCTCAGAGAAGTAGATGGAGATAGGCTCTGAGAAGTCGTCGCAAGAGAGGGATGAAGGGTGAGACAGAGCAGGCAGGTGTCAGAGGCAGCCCACCAGCCTCTGGCTTAAAGAGGGCTCAGCACCACCTTTGGCCCTGAAAGGAAGCAGGAAGGTTCATTTCTTTTCAGAGGATGAAGTTTCCCATTTTTCCTGTTTTAGGTTGTTTTCAGTTCCTTTCAAAATTCTACACATGGACAGCCAAGACCCTAAACCACAGAAGAGAGGGATCTGAGAGTCCCACAGAGGGAAGGAAAGGGCAGGAGCAAACCTCCAGCCTCATCTCTTTCTTTGTTGTTGCTGTTTTCGAAATCAAGCCTCAATTAGCTTAGCGTGATCTGGTAAGCATCTTAGACACTTCAACGTCAACGAGGGTAGAGGAAAAAAATGATGAAACTTGCAAGCAAAAACATTTTATTTTTTGTAAAAACAAGAGAGGAGAAAAAAGGAAGAAGGAGAGAAAGGAACGGGTCTAGATGACTGGCAGTTCCCATTTCTTTACAAGTGTTACATTTCAGTCCTCCGCCACTACCACATGTTTCCTGTTCACAGATAATTTGTACAACATATTTTATCATTCAGTTTTAGACACAGTTGAAAGGCTTTTGCCTAAGGCTTGGAACACTTTGAAAACTGTATACCATTTGCAAGGCTTTCTTCTGCTTCGCTGTGCAATTAGGTGACTGTCTTCCTACAGACGTCGGCTTTATCATTTATGGGATTGTGCATGTATGCATTGGCCTGAGCCCGTGAGTGCGTTTCAAACCAAGATGAGCCAGAAAACAACTGGAAGAACCTCCCAACGCCCTGCAGACCGGAGACTAGGAGGCAAATCACCCCTTTCAGCTCCTTTGAGGACCTGTGTTCGAACACTGTGAGTAAATTTTCTCTCTGAGAGAAGATAGGTGCAGGAAGGTTTTCATTCCAAGCCTTGTTTACACACCGACTCAGCTCTCCATTCCCCAGCTGTAGTTAAATCACAGTGCGATGATCTAAAGAAACTCCATCTTATTAATCTCCGGGGCAGCAATTTCTAGACTTTGCTCCTTTGCTCTACCATGTTCTTTGCCTTGCCTGATTTAAGTTGGCCTGCCGAACATTGATGTGCTCAGAGCTTCCCCTGGTGGCAGTTGTTGGCGAAAGGTGGTCTCACCAGCAAGGACGAATCCGGGACTTGCTCCCAGGCACAGGCTCAAAAGAGTGTTCGCTTGCCCAAGAACAGAGAGTGCATAATGTGACTGGAGGTTCTGATTGAATTTCCTGTGCGTTTCTATGTTTTACATAACCTGAATTTTAAAGTCAGATTTGATAAAAGATAACTTATTCCCATCATTATGCCACTTTGTATTTTTTCCACTGAATAATGCAAACGAAAAGAGAGAGTGAGGAAGCCTAATTCAGCCCTCCCAGGAAGAGCCTGACTCTCCTCTGAGGTTGAATTCTGCATCCATCATTATGCAGCGAAGCACTTCTCCCGTGTTTTAAAAACGTGTCCAGGAGACGGCTGGGGAAGAGGCTGAACAGCACCCAGCCTTTTGATGGAAGACACTGATTTAGGCCTGCATATGCTCTTTAAAGAGTTTTTCTTTTCTTATTCAAAGGCAAACTTTGCACTCTAGTTTCACTTTGACAGTTGTTCGCCTGTGCAACCTAGCCAGAGCTGTGTGTGTGCATCCAGGCAGGATTCGGGGATGGAGAAGTGGGGGCTATGGAATTAAAAGTAAATAGTCAGTTAACAATTACAAGGATTGTTGATTGCAAGAAGGAGCATGTCAGGTTTGTAATCCATGCCATTGGAGGGAAGAAATAAGACTTTGAAACCTATTTAGAAAATCTTTACAAGCCTCTAATAAAATTTAGCCTTCAATGACGAGGAGGGGAGGAACCCAGATGCTTCGCCTGGTACTGTTCTTTCTTTCGGGAGACATAATGGCCATTTCTGAAACAACTAACAATTGAATTTAAACAATCATATAGAACACATTATCCTAAATGTTAAGCAGGCTATAGGTATGAGCCTATGTTCTGATATAAATCAATTTTAAATAATCGCCCAATTGGTACAGTTTCTATGATAATATATTTGTTAGAAATATATTCTCTCCCCCAAAATCAAATGGCAATTCTATCAAAAGATGAGGTCTATTTAATGGTATCCTTTTCTGTTTAGAAATAGAACCTGGAACACGGGGGCCTCAAAAAGCCAAGATCGCCATGGTCCGTATGCCTGCCTTTCTGCTTTGGTAAAGCATTATGAATAATCTAAAATAGAGCCACTTAAAGATGTTATCATCTGCAAATAATAGGGAAGGATAATTAAAGTCCTTCAGACATCTGTTAGATTTGTACTTGTGCACACAGCCAAGACTGAGGACTTGGGGTCACTCGAAATGTCATTACTGATGGTAAAGCTGGTGGAAGGGAGAAGCACAGACATCCATGCAGAAGAGCACTCTGGGACATAACAGAAGTGCTTTCTTTATGAAATCCATCCAGGAGACTGTGTCACTGAATAGACTTAGGACCAAAGAAATCAGGACAATTTAAACCACCACTTACCAAAGGCTCCCCACCTTCATGCGATCTGCACGAGGTTTGCTGCACGGAGCTTTGGGCTCATCACAGGCAATGTCCCTTCCAGGTTCTGGAGGGCAAAGGGTGATGATCTGGAAATTGACTGAAATATCTCCCACAGATCTCATCTGCTCATCATTGGAGCCTTCGACAAAAGGCTTCAGACTGAAGAGGCCTCATGCTAAACCACTGTCCTTCACTGGCCACAAGGCACAGGGCAGATGGGGCAGATGGG
>LOEQ01001554.1:306029-318292 GCA_001685075.1 Bramus lutescens
AGATGGGGCAGATGGGGCAGATGGGGCTCTCCTTTCCAACTGTTGTTCTCTCAAGCTGCGGCCCAAGTTAGAGTAAACTTGAGAGATGAAGAACAAAAACTATAAAATCTGTTCACCCTGCAGATAGGGAGCAGGGAGGAAATTCTTAACCTTGGCAGTGACTCCCCGGATACCACGGTCATGGGCACACACACAATGAGGACTGGCCTTCCCAGGCATGTGCACAGTGGAATTCACATGCAGGAATTGTTCAGGAAATTGAAACCGGGGAGCTGCTTTTAGAGGAAGATGACTTTCAGGATTCTGAGTTGAACCTATTCTTTCTACATGACCTTGGGCAAATCATTTAACCCACAGGTGCCTCCGCTACAAGAAGAGAATGGTTTTTGGCCCAAGATGCAATTTCAAAACAAAAGCCCTGTCTTAATTGCGCACCCCTGCTCATGGCTTGATCTCATCATTGCAATGTGACAGGCTGCTCTGCAGGGGCTGTGTGATTGACCTCAGTGTCTGTGGCATTAAGGGAACTCCTTCCTGCTGAGCCTACTCAAAAGGTACATCCACCCAGCTGAAAGAGGCCTCTCCTGGAGCAGGGACTGACATTGCTGGTACATTTTCACATTGTGCAGGCACA
This sequence comes from Bramus lutescens, assembly GCA_001685075.1. Lineage (NCBI taxonomy): Eukaryota > Metazoa > Chordata > Mammalia > Rodentia > Cricetidae > Bramus > Bramus lutescens. Next base: position 306,664 of record LOEQ01001554.1, read on the forward strand.
GGCATGAGCTCCTGTAGCTACTAGACTGCACCCCTCTCTCTGGCTCGCCACACACAGAACTAAATATCTTAGGGTCCCTTCCTAAGGTGGCTCTGGGCTGTGCCTCAACCCTTCACGCACAGACATTCATGCAATTGTATGTCCCATGTGCAAGAGGACAATGAACGTGTACACTGGCTGAAAGTCCTACTTGTCTCCACACACCAAGTTCAAGATGAAACACCTTCAGGCACCCTATCACAGCTCCATGTCTCTTCTATAGTTTGTAAAAGTCATGGCCCAATTTGTGAGTTCTGACAGTTATCATACCTACAGGGTCTGGAACATATATGATACTCAGCAAGTGCTGGCTGCTTTGATTTTATACATTCTGTCCTCTCCGTATTCACAGTCCTTCTGGACTCTTAGTTCAATCTTCTATATTCTCTAAGACCAAGATTTTCTAGCCTACCCTGTAGAGATGGGGTATACAGACAAAATTCCAGAAAGGTAACACATCACAGGCTTCCCAAGTCTGCTTAAGGCTATGTGTGCTGTTCATCTCTCTCCTTTCCAAGTTGCCATGGACTCTTTAGGGTGTCCTCAACATCTCTGCCTATCTCTGCAATCTTCCATAATTTTAAAAAGCTTATTTGGAAGCTCAGCATTTTATCTCATTCATGTGTTTAATGTCAACCAACATTTGGTTCACCCCACAGGATCTAGTTGAGTTGATCTCTGTTGGGACCAGAAACACTGGCTTTTTGTGTCTGATGGGAAAGAAAGAGATGAGAAAATGAGGACAAAGACCTCTATTAGTCCACTGTTTGATGTTGTAGTGAACACCACAGACTGGGTTGTTTGTAATGGAAAGAAATGTGTTTGGATTATAATTTTAGATACTACATAAAAGATCCATATCTGGTAGAGGACATCTTGATGTGTCATCCCAAGATGACAATGGGGAAGACCTTAGCCCAAGACAGAGAAAGGGAGATGACTTGACCCTGGCTTCCATCACTAGTCCATTCCAGGGAAAATCACACAAATCCAATTGTGAGGGTCTCATGTCTTAACTAGTTTTACTATGGAAACCAAATATCAATGTCAGTTTTGAGGGGAACATTTCAGGAAGAGCAAGAGTATGTGCCACGGATCCATGATCACCGAGCTAATGAATGCAGGGATTTGAACCCAGGCCTATCATCATGAGATTAAATCTCTAGACCAGACTTTCTCTGCTCTCAACTGCTGCATCTGATAGACAGAGAATCCAAGCTCAAGCTTGAATAAAGTTTCTTTGCTTTTACATATGGGGAAAATAAGTCACTAGACCAAGCCTCAACTGGATGACAGTGTTATCAAACGATTCCCTTTCAAGACACTGGTAAGTACTTGAGAGAGTGTAGACACAAAAAGTAAGACTCCCCCACCTCGAGTTAAGATCCCTGAAGGTAACTGAAAGATGGAAGGCTGATTCATCAATGGCACCTGCTGAGAAGTGAATGGACAAAGCCACAGGAGCCGGGAGCTGGTCAGGAAACTACTAACAGCCCTGACCTTCAAGTTTTCAGACCTCAAGCTTTGGTTTTCACTGTCATCACATGGAGGTTTTGCTGATACACGTGATGCAGGGCCGGGGCCTCCCTGATCCACTTGTTCTTAAGCAAGTTCTAGACTTCATTTCTGCACAGCCCCTCTTCTGCAATGATGATGTCTCTGACTCGGACATCACTTCTGGAGAACAGCTAGCCCAAGGAATCTGGAGCTAATGAGCCAAGTATCAGGACACAGAGGAGATCACAGGTGAGATATCAGTGAGGGTGGCCACTGCTTCTCCTCAGTACCATCTGTTCTATCTGGATGCAGCAACCACAGGAGTTCTTCTCATTTGAGGTGAGAATGGACAATCTCAGGCAGGTTTGTTGCTCCAAAATGAAGCATTGAAATGATCTCATTGCTCCAAGAGGAGTTGGACCAGAGTTCCCTTAAGTCAGTGGTTCTCAACCTCTGTGTCATTTGGCAGTCTCATATCAGATATTCTGCATCTCAGATATTAACATTACAATTCATAAGAGTAGCAAAATTAGTTATGAAGGAGCAAGAAAATAATTTTTATGTTGGGGGTCACCACAACATGAAGAACTGTCGCATATTACAGTGCGAGGAAGGTTGAGAACAATTGTCTTAGGTCTTAGAAGACTCTTGCTCAAAAGTCTTGCTAAGAATCCCTGAGCTGGCACACACTTGTCTTGGCTTTAACTGAGTAAATGAGGCAGTTGCCTGAGGTGGTGTTGCAAGTAGGAAAGCAGACATCCCTTAGAGGGACGGAGTGATGCATTGCATCCTTACATAGCTACAACCACATCTTAAGCACTTAGTGAACTGCACCGTACTCTTGAAAACATTGAGAACTCCTTCTGAGAATGTTCTTTAAAAAACTAAGAGGTATTAATCTTACCATCTTCCGTTTCAAACTCTTCTTTCATATGCCAATTCACATGTGTTCCCTACACATTCTGCAACTAACCATTGGCCTAATTGTGTTCAATTTGTCTGAAGATCATTCTGGAAAGGACTCTGTACATTACTAAGTACTTGTTTATACTTATAAATACTAAATCCTTTTCCATACTAACAGAACTCAGGATGTCATCTTTTGCAGTGAAGGTCCCAACCTGACCTCACCCTGCTTGTTGCTGCTCACCAGCCTCAAGACAAACGCAGTCCGACTTTTCTTTTCTTTGAATATTACTTCATTTACTGTTCTCACACTTGATTTTTTGAAAAATGATGAACACAGTGACTTTTTCCTATGGGAAATGCAATAACTATGCCATAAAACAAAACTAAATAAAATGGAAACATACAGACTACCTAATGCTTTAATAAAAATAGACCCCCAGTGGTCCTTATATTTCCTTGAATATGTCCTACACTTCCCAAGTTCACTACAGGTCATATACAACGGATTGCATTTTATAGTGTTATACCCTGTGTGTCTTTACATTTAGACTCAGCACATGCAATGTACTTTGGGTTGAAAGTAAATCCAAGCCCTAGGCCTCCTTACACATTCCCTATGTCCCTATGTGCCTTTGACATGGGTTCCAATTACCTTTAATGAAGACTTCAACATAGTAGAAAACTCATAAAGAAATGTTTCTTTAAATAACCTCAAAGCAAACAGTGCTTAGAAGAAAGAATGATCCAAAATGCAAGTGTTTTTTCTAGTTCATGAATTCCTGCTTCTTGTGTTTTTCAATATCATGTTACATTCTTAAAATCACTTCTTGTCCAGAGAATGATTGACAGAACCCAGGCAAGGAGATTTCTGGGGAATTATAAAATAACAAGTGGGGAGTTTGTGTGGAAGAAATTTGATCATTATCAGGACGTCTATCACCAAGCCTGATGTCACTGTTACCAGCCTATCAGCCATTGGGATCTCGCATCTACCAATTCTGATCCAAGCCCTAGTCTTCTACAAGCTGTGATGTAGGATGCCCTTCTGTATATGTGTTTCTGTGTTGCTTTTACTGATTGATGAATAAAGCTGTTTCAGCCAATGGATTAGCAGAGTATAGCCAGTTGGGAATCAGGATNAGAGAGAGAGAGAGAGGCAGTCAGAGAGGTGCTATGTAGCTGCCAAAGGAGAAGGACGCTGGAACCTTTCCCGTAAGCTATAGTCTCTCATGGCGATACACAGATGAATAGAAATGGGTTAATTAAAGATGTAAGAGCTGGCTAGGAATATGCCTAAGCATTGGCCAAACAGTGTTGTAATTAATACAGTTTTGTGTGATTATTTGGGTCTGGGTGGTCAGGAAACAAACATCAAAACCAACGGTGAAACATTATCATGTCATTGAATGAGTGAGAATTTTGAAAAATTAAGCCCTTGTAAATCATCAGATTATCCTCATGCTGGAAGTTCAGTATGCCTCTCATGCAACATAGGTCTATAAACCTTGGGCACCTTATTAGATATGAAGACATTCTAAGCAAGAATCCTCACTCTTCTTTGATTCCTTCCTTACTGCTAAGTGGAGAGCATCTCATCTGTGAGGGTCAAATGCAGCACATATGAAAATACCTCCTGATTATCTTTCACAGGTTTTCTTGCCAAGTGAGAAAACAAACTATGGGATCATTGACTCTAAAGCAATACCACCCAGGTTTGCACTGTGACTCTGGTTTATTATTTCTGTCCCCGGTCTTATGATTTGTGAAGAAGGAAGGCTATGGTTTCACAAATTTATTTTGAAGGGAGATATTAGGAAACTTGGCTTTAGGTATTTTCTAGTGGTTCATAGGAAGCAGTCCTGGAATTCATGGGGAGTCATTCCTACCTAGCCCACTGCTGAGCATCCTAGGTAAGTCATCACATTACAACAGAAGGAGGTCAGGAAATAATGGAGTACAGGTTGTGGTCATGGTTTATATCTTCACATGCCACTCCATCCTCCTCCACCCCAACATCGTTATTCATAGTGAAAGAAGAAATGGGGTAGCTATGCATCCTTTCATTTGCATCTTTAAACCTCCTGTTCAGACAAATGGCAGCCCATCCCAAACTTTCTGTATGAAGTCAATCTTCTGTTGCTTGTCTCGACTTACTCTCTTCTGCAGCATTGGGTACTGCACAAGAGTATTGAGTCTGTGCTGGAGCATCTTGAAGTGCCAGGGCATACATTCCATTGCCTAAATTTGGATGCCCTTGCTCTTACCTCACTTCAGAAATTGCCTGTTCATGACAGGGCCCCAGTAACTCATAGTAGTATTTAACAGAAATTAGAAATCTGGGCATTAAAAATGTGAGGGTTTTTTGTTGTTGTTGTTGGAAACTTTACTCTCAAGATTTCATCAGCCTCGGTTGATAACTTTAGCTGCCCCATAATTAGAGCTTTACCTGAAAACCATTAGCACAGATTTTGGAATGAGACTAAATGGGAGTCTTAGACAGCTTTTCCTTGGCAGCAATCATGCTGCCTGTGTGTAAAGTTAGGTGACATTGCCACCTAGTTATTTGTAGCTGAATTGTGCATTGCAGTGAGAAAAATTGGTATTAGCCTGGCAAATACAAATATGGTGCTCTGCCGCAACACCAGAGTGACAAGCTGCCTGATTATCAAGCTGCACTGAGTTCAGGGTCTACCCAGGTCCAGGAACTAGCACAGCTCAGCATCTGTCTCATTTCCTGACTGCCTCTAAATACTTTATCATAAGAAGCTAGTTTTTAAACAGAATTTGCTAGATCTAATAACAATAAATATGTCCCAGGTCTATAAAATATTATTAACGATTAATTATAAAATTTATATTAGAGACATTTACAATGAAAACCAGCTTTTAAAGAAAAGCTGCTCTGTGCCTCTCCATAGTAAGAGCCTATAGGGATAAAATTTATTGAATCTATGCCCGTACTGTTGTGCACATGTGCACACAGATATATGTACACACCCAACACCCACGTACATGAACCTGTTTTCATTTGCTTTCACCATATCATACCCCAGCTTCTGTGAACTATTCATGACTTGCTGTGACTCTAGGTCAGGGTAGGAAAAACTTTCTTCAAAGTAACAAGGATGTGGGATACTGTGGATTGTTAGAAGACCCAAGTTTCATAGCTAGACAGGCTGTCTTGAGCAATACTTAATTGGCAAAGGCACTCAACCTGATCCTAAGTTCCCTACTTTGTGAGTTTAGGAGAGAACATGTTCTCAATAAGATTACTGCATATGTAACATAATAATGTATGGCGATATCTAAACTGCATCTCTAACCCAGTGGTTAGCATGTGTCTGGGGTTTAGATATTGTCTGAGATGATCAAATGCAACAGACTTCCTGGCAGTGAAAGTAGTTGAGGGACGGGCAATAGACTACTTTCACCTATTTTATGTGAAGGCAAGACCTTCACAGCCCTAAAAACATGAAATGTTTTTCTTTGTTTAAAACCAACTGCTTACTTCTGTGTCAGACAGCAAATCTGATATTTCAGCAAGCTGGTAGTGACAGGCAGTGAGAATTGCAGGGAGTCATTTCTTTGTTTCACAGGATTCTACAGTAAAATGTATAGATTTGATAATGTCTCATCTTTAGGATAAAAAATGGAGTCATAGTCTTTCATCTCCAGGATCCTAGCTAACAGGGATGTCCTAGTTTTGTCTTTCTGCAGCCACCTCTGGCTTCCTATCCTGTTTATATAATTTGAGACCTATTCAAGCATTGGTACCTGCTATTATTCCAGAATAAAAGACCAGCTTCATGACATAACTACACTCCTTTGTCCCTTTGTTGAGGAAGAAACATCACCATGCTGTGATGGTTCTTGTAGAATTTCACCCCCTTTAAGTTGTCTGCTCTGAGGTTGTTCATGAACTGAATTCCTCCTTGGCATCATCTTTCATGGTCTTAAAGATGCTTAGAGACAATTGATTTCTATGTGTTCCCGTGGTAGCCCACCATAAAGCCACACAGATCCAATGGCCCCATGGTGCATGCACTGCCCCAACTCGGCAACACCCATCATGGTATGTAGAACGCGACAATCTCATTGTATCTAGTAATTCCATCTTCTGGATGGAATGGTTGCTTCTGTTCGGTTTCCGTCTACATCCTGGCACTTCACACATTTCACCTAAAATCGCAAGGGTGAGGAGGAGACTGCGACACACAAAAGGAAGCCAAACTTTTGGAGACCTAGATTTCAACTCAGAGGATTCGGCAAAGGCTTTTTTCTTCTCTAAATTAAGTGAGATTAATGAGGACCACATATGTTAAGTGCAAATTTCATTCCTAATCATTTCCTCTTTAAACATTTGAGACATACTGGGTTGAAAAGTGGCTCTGAGTTTGATTTATCATCTGCCGTGGAACAGAGCTCATGTGGCTTCGATGCCGGCACCTGGTGCGCTTTGTGTGCTCTACATCTGTGCAGGATTTTAATAATCCACTTCATTCTGAGTTTGGGGTACGTGTGCTCGTCAAGGTTTTCTTTCGTTCCAAAGGTCATTCTGTGACCGAATCACAGGTTCTTCCTTGTACTTCTGGCTCCACGAAAGGTGTGCTCTGTTTTTATTTATGTGGATCACCTTGTCATTTTCCCCCTGGATACCAAGAGAGACGAATCATTTTACCTTAAGGTTTTTATTTCCCAATATTCTAGCGTATTGGGGGTGAAGTCCTGTGGACCATTTCTCAGAAGTGCGTATTTCGCTTTAAATCATCTAGAATTCAATTGCCTTGGGCTATTAATCCTATTTAGTTTAAAGGCATGTTTAATTAGCCATTTACTTTATTTCTCACCCAAGTCCTCTGGCCCTCTGATTTATCTCACGAAATCACACCCTAGGTTACCCCTGCTCTCAGGCTACTCAGAAGAACCCCGTGGGACTTGCTATAGGATCTCTCTCAAATAAAATACAGTTTGCTTTGAAAAATCTCATTGATTAAATCTCCATTCACAAGAATAAGCAAGCGAAAGGGTTTAAAAGAATGCTTCTTTCCTCTCACTCCATTTTTCTACCACCATCTAGTTTTTTTTCATCTCCTTGCTGGAAACAGCGGTTCTTCTTGGCTTTTTAAAGACTAGGTGGTTCCTGCTGATCACTGGTGACTGTAACTACTATAAATTCAAGGGTATCTACTGCCTTGAATTTCATTTTCCCTAATGTATCAGCATCACAAAACAATAAACATATATTTGAGGGTGATTATTTTTTGTAACTTGGTTCTTGGAGCATGAACTTCACATATGACCGACCATATTATGTTCCAATATAAAAAGGTCAGGTGTGGCTTTCCCCAAACCAGGTTCTCCAGAGAGGGCTTCGCCAACAAGAAGAGAAATTAAATTATGGACTACATCACAACCCTCTTCCTCATAAAATACTGCTCAAATCCAAAATATGTACTTAAAACTATCCATTTAGTGGTATTTTTCTCTTCTCGGTTCTAGGCAGGCAAGAAATCCTCATCCTTAAAGGCTCACATACAGGCTTTTAAGGTTTTAAGTATTTCTACCTTTTACAGTGTCCCCCACCTATTCCCTGTTTTCATGGCTCAAGCAGCAGATGAGCAAAAAGTACAGTTCTCAGAGTGGAATATTTGGAAAATTCACCATGTCAAAAGCAGTAATAAGAATGTATACGGAAGCATAAGAATTGTGTTCGTGAGAGTGACTATCATGCTACACATAGAGATCAGGGATGAGCAAGAAAACCCCCATAACAATCATTTATTCCCACAATGCCACTGGTAGTAGGAGCGAGAAACTCTGCTCTAATCTCATCTCCATTGTGAGCGCCCTATCTTCCCTCGGTGTGCTGATGGCTTCTGTTAGCCTTAGTTTAATCTACCTGGAGCTGAGTTGCCTCTACATTTCATCCTATTCAGACCATCACTGGTTGGCAGGCTGGGGTCTGAGTCTCTCATGTTGTAGTCGTACATGGGAAAAATAAATGAGGATCACTCACACTCAGCAAGCCCATGAGAAAGACACAGCTCGGCAAGGATGTAGAGAACAGGAAGTGTCCCACATGTATTCAGAATCTTAATTGGTTGCCATTGTGTTAGAGCTACAGTTTTCCTACAATAGTAAAACTACCGGGGGTTGGGGGAATAAGAAAGAAGGGAAAGCATTAAGCAAACGTTTTCAGGCTTGACTGGGAAAGAATTTCCTTCAAATGGAATTCCTGGGGTGTCCTGGCCTAGCCCTCCCAAAGCAGTGGGTTAGATTTCTAGCACCACACACAACCCTGAGTGGTATACACATTTATAACCCTAGAACTCAGCCATTCATCCTTGGCGGGATGACGAATTTGAAGTCAACCTGTGGTCCATGAGACACGGTCTTCAACAAACAAGCAGCTCTAACTTCTATGGCCAGCTCCGAGTAAGCATTCTTCTGTCCTCCAAAGACCCCTGTGTTAAAGTCTTTGTCGCAAGTATGTGGCACCATCAGAACACGGAAAATTTAGTAATCTCCAGTCATAAGATGTTGTGACCTTGGAGGGGGTGTTGGGACTCAGGAACATCCTCATTTTCTCTTGTTTTTTTCCACAAGGTGATGGGCCCTCTGTCATCACCAAGGGAAGTCAGGACAGTAACTAAAGCAGAATCCCAGGAGGAATTCTTACTGGCTTGCTCCTCCTACCCTACTCCACATGCTTTGCATACAATTCCGGGGCCACCTGCCTAGGACTGGCACCACCCACCTTGGGCTCAGGTCAAACACCTCAATCGTTAATCAAGAAAATACTCACATAGGTTAGCCTACAGGCCAATCCAGTTGGGGCATTTTCCCAACTGAGGTGCCCTCTTTCCAAATGACATTAGCTTATATAAAGGTGATATAAAGGTAGCCAGCACAGCACCTAGGTAGATATTATTAAAATATACCTTGTGACTGAGATTTGGGAACACCATCAATTCTTAATTGCTGGCACGACGCTAGTGAACGACTCGAGGGATCTGAAGCTTCCTGGAGATTCTACCTCTGTTCAAACTGTTTCCCAGTCGCTTGCTTTCTCAACCTGGTGAGTGTCTGACTACAATTGTGATGCTAGTCACAATAAATTCCCAAAGAAATGAGCATGGCATTCTCCTTTACGGGAAAATAAACAAACACAGCACTGCCGTGCTTTCTCTAAGGGGCGATCCTCTAGTAATAAGACAAATGAAGCTCCCCTCCCTGATCCTTTCCACTCTTTGCTGATTCTAAGTTGAGGCTCAAGCAGGGGAGTTTGAAAGGGCAGATCATGTGATTTGTGTTTATAGCACTCTTGCCAGAAATCTATAATTAGGACAAAGAGACGGAGATGATACTTAATTTGAATATACATAAAAAGCAAACTGATCAGATCTAAGGGCTCAGGAGCAGAGATGCCATAGGGAGTTTGGTCTATTTTGATTTTTCAAAGCCCGGTACTATTTTCCTTGGTTGATGTCCCAGGAGATCTGATCACTGTAAATAATACTAAAGAGAGGCAGTGAGGTATGAAGAATTCATTGTGGTGTTCTGAACAGGGCAGAAAGTAGATCCTTGGAACTTCTGAAACTTTCAACAATATCCCACATCCGAAGAGAGAGATGTTTTCCAGCCTCTGCGTTTGAACGAGGCACACTTGGTTTAATGCCAGCATACTTCAGTGACAAATGGCATCCATACAGCATTCCCAAATGCAGAAGGAAGGATAATTAAAAGCAACCATCTCATCGCAGAGACGTGTGAAGATTAATAAAATGATTTCAGTAAAGGTCCCCAAGCTTTTGGAAAGAAGAATACAGCGTGGAAGGCGGTTGAATTTGTAGTTCTGAGAGGTAGCTTATAAGCCCTTTACATCAAATGCAAAACATAATTAGTGCTACATTCCTGCTTCAAAGGTCAGTTTATATACAAAGCAACAAATGGAAAGTTGGAGGATTTAATCATGAATTAATTTATGGTACAGCATATGTTCCATATATTAAGATATAGGTTTTAGAACTTAACTAATAATAAAATGCTGAGATAAGTACAGAGCTGGTGAATTGCTGGATCTTTTTCAGCTTAAACAAGAGGACAGTGTATTTGAAGGAATCCCTTCCATTCTTGCTATTTCGTGAGATTAAGCACGGTGTTCTGAAAACAACAGAAAGAAATGGAGGGTGACCGTGGGCAAATGGTGTTCCAAGCTTCTCACATGGAGTCAGCATGGCTGGACTAGAGGGGAGAGAAGTAAGGTGTGGATTGACAGGCAGGACCAACCTGCAGCACATGGAACTGGTCATGGCAGTCTGGGTGCGGTGCTGAGAGAAGAAATGGAAAATTGAAATAGGTACATGCAATATACTCAAGGATCATATACGCGAATCTGGTAACTGGGAGTATAAGGATCAAGACTGCCTTAAGTACTGCATGGTACAGCTCAGAGAGAAGTCATGGAGGCTTTCCATGATGGCAGAGTAGCTCAGGGATGGTCCTGTTTGGTGTAAGACTGGCAGAGCTTTACCCTGCCTACCATGTGAAAATCAGGACAGAGTCATCTAAGGGACCTCATGGTCCAGACAGAAAATTACCACCTGCACCATACAGTACAGGCCAGCCAGACACTCAGGGCTATTGAACTGGGCTTGATTTCCAAGTATATTATATGTCAATGAATTCCAGTTTAAAAAGAATTAATACCCACCTGTGGCTAATGGACACCACACTGACCTGGATAGATCTAGACGAATGTATAGCCATCAGAAGAGGCAGTAGGGGACTGAGTAGGAAGCTCAATTTGGAAAAAATGCTTACCTTCTGACCATGAGGAACTGAGGTCTACCCCCTCCACTAAAAGCAAGCATGGTAGTGCTTGTTTATAATCTCAGTGCTGAAGAGGCAAAGACATGTGGGTCCCTGAGGGTCACCGGCTTACTTGACTGTCAGGGGTCCTGTCAATTTAATCAATTAATAAATGGCAAATGGAATCTGAGAATGACATCAGAGGTTGAAAAATGGACTCGACATATGTACTTGTACAGTTACACACAAAGAGAGAAAGAGAGAGGGAGAGAGAAAGAGAGAGAGGGAGGGAGAGAGAAAGAGAGAGGGAAGGGGGAGGGAGGGAGGGAGAGAGGGAGAGAGGGAGGGAGGGAGAGAGAGAGAGAGAGAGAGA
>LOEQ01001554.1:322202-345342 GCA_001685075.1 Bramus lutescens
AGATAGATAGATAGATAGATAGATAGATAGATAGATAGATAGATAGTAGATAAAACTGTAATATCTGGGGATTCAGGCATCCACTAGGACTTCTTAGAACTTATCCCTAAGGAAATGGCCTATTTGATGTAAGATTTAGGAGTTGAAAATCAAAAAGTGTAGGTAGTAGTCTTTATATACCATTAGCTATTCAGTATGATTTCTTCTTATTGTAAAATTTTGTGGGCAAATCCATGAATGCTTTACATTGTCTGATATATGATAATTTTTAGTATTAAAAGGTAGGAGGTTTGGTATCAGATTAACATAAGAAAACAACAATCAATTTAACTAGAAACCTAATGAGATACTCTGGCAAAATAAATTAAAAAGGCAAAATATAACTGAAAGATGACATTTGGAATACCTAAGGCAGAGGCTCTGCATAACTTAGTCATTAATGGTGTCATGTAACCAGAAGAAGAGACTCCTTGGTAAAAACTGTACCCTGGTGAGTTCCTTTCAGCGTGGCTAAATAGAAACAGTGGGACAAGAATATCTAAGAACATGGACAAGAAAGGAACATCTAAACAATTCATTCAAAATAACACATGAGAGCAACGGGAAGTCCAAAAGCAATCCCTTACGAGAACTCACAACGGCAGTGCCATGCTAACAGGGAGCAGCAGGCGGCAGGCAGGATAGAATAGGTTCAGAAAAATCCACCATGAGATTCTCTAAGATGGAATAAAATTTAAAGCATTTTTTTTCTTTTCAGGAAAATAAAAACAAACTTAAAACCCACGAAAGACACATTCAAGACTGAACTCTATGGGGCAGGGAGCATTAAGTGGGGCAGGGATAAAAGAGTAAATGAGGTTTACCCCTCACTAAGGGAGGGGTAGCTAACACCGACAGCTTTTTGAAAAGCCATATGAAAAACTGCTATTATAGAAGCTGTATAAAATGTAAGTGTAAAAATACATAAAAAAGAGATTAAACATGAGTTACCCTTTACGGGGGGGAAATGATGCCTTTCCCAGATGCTATATCCTACCAAAAGCCCACTTCCAGCTGTGAGCTCCCTTCTTTTGCATTGTTTGTCAGTTTGTTCCAAGAGTTTCACAAAACAATACAAAATATTGTCTTTGCTCTTGGTTACCCTCCAGAACTTGATGGTAATGCCCTATCTCTCTGAAGACACCATATATAATATGAAGGGGGCCCAGAAATATTGTAAGGGATAGAGGTATTTAGGGGACTCCTGAAGAACAAGGATGTTGCACACATAAACTCATAGCTTCTGTGACTGCATGCACAAGACCCATACAAGATCAAATCGGGTAAAATTTCAGCATTGGTGGGAAAGGAAACATGAAGACCCACCCCTAGCTCAAAAGCTATTGGTCATATGGCAATGGTTGCTGGGGGATGGGAGAGTCATTTTCTTAAGGGATCTGGCTCTCGACAAACTGTCCATGTTCCAGTGGGCTGTCTTATGTGTTCTTACATGCCTTACATGTAACTGGTACAATAACTGGATCCAATGGGGATTTTTAAAGGATGTCATAAAGTTGGAAGAAAGAAGTGGTAGCGGTGTATGAGAAGGCTTGGAAGGCAGGGGACGGGACAGATTTGATTAAAGCACGTTACAATCACATAAGAAACTCTCAAACAGTAAATTTAAAAAAAAGAATAAACTCAGAAGATAAACAGCAAATTCACAATAGAGAGGATGTGCTTAAGAATCTGCCCAGATCGCAGGAACGTCTAAAGGATGGAAGTCTGATTGTACAGAGATCAGTTCTCTCCCTAGAGAAGAGACAAAAGCAAATAGATAAGAAGACACAATCAAAGAGATGAAAGAGCCCTCGCTGGCAGATTTACAGTTGATCACCTTATTGCAGGCAAAATTAATTAAAAGTCTTTCCACAGGTGGGCTTCAACAGAGAAAATTCAAAATACCTCATTTTGTTTTCACTCTGAAAATTATAAAAACCAAGCAATGCAGACAATATTAACAATGGAAAACACACTCATTGATCTTTTATCATTTGCTTGTAATGTTTCTAAATAAATAGATGTATTTATTCATTTAATAATTTGGTATTCCTATTTCCGGAGTTAGAGAGAGAGGACTGAGACACAGAATGGTAAGGAATTTGTAAAAGATCACAGCCAATTAGCACCATCAGTGAGCTTGGGCTTTAGGCACGGCAACCGTAGCTTTAGAGCCTGAAAGGTACTTTTTAAAACAAGAGTTAGAAAGTCCAGTGGAGTAGAAAACAAACACGTGGCTGCAGAATAGCAGACAACACCTTTAAAACATCCATGTGGGAGGGGGAAACCCAAGGAGTCTAACAATCTAACACATGTGCACAGCACAAAACCAAAATGACAAGGAAAACCAAATGACAGCCAGGTGTGGCAGCATGCATCGGCAAGTCCAGCACTCAGGAGATGAAGGCAGGAGGACCACGGATGCAAGGTTATCTCATCTACACGTGAGACCCTTGCTCAAAATAAAAAATAATACTGATATAATACTAAATAGAAATAAAGCAATCACCTCTCAAGAATGTTTACATGTTCATTAAGCCCAATACAAATTCCAAAAAGACATTATTTTGGAAGCAAATTCCAAACATGAAGACACCCATACCTAAGGAGGAGTGGAAATGACAGACCTAACATAGGCAAGACTTAGGAACCAGGAAGTACAATCTGAGTGACAAAAGAAGTCACCTCAAAATAAAGCATACTATAGAAAAAGGCACAAATCTGCATACAGTTGATAGCTTTTAAAGGAGACATTCTCACCACACAGAGCCATCAGATGCTCATGGTAAAAGTATGGGCAACACCACTTCCACAATGGCAAGAGGAACAACTCAGTGTAGTATTTGGCAACACATTGTCATGGATCTGGTTAACGAACATGAGAAGTAGATTGGGAGGTGTTAATAAATGTTGCTGACCATATATAATTTTTATTCTCAACACTTAAAATTAACCTTGTTTTGTACCGCAATCAAATACTCAAAAAACTAAATAATCTATGTACCACAAAACAAGGCTCAACAAATTCCCAACAAAATAGAACGCACAGTCACATTTTTCGGATGCTATTAAGATCAAGCTAGTAAATGAGATGCTTTAATAAGGCCTTAAAATATAAAACTCTAGAAAGAAAATTATAATTACTGGATTTATATAAAATTATTTTTATTTTATCTATTTCCATCTTTTGTTCTGATTGCATTTCAAAGTTTTCCACAAAAGGACATGCTTCTGCTTTGACACCCCAGATAATTTTAAAGGGTTAAAAGAGAGACATGTGTGGTCTCCCGCTAAAATGCAATCAATTTTATAAGCAACAACATTCTCAAAGAAAACTGATTCTCCCTTTCAGGCAACTATCAATATTTTGATAATCTGGCAATAATTGCCAATATCCCCTCATCATGGGGTGGGTCTTCACGTCCATCTCTCCACTTCAAGCTGGGATTTTGTCTGGCTTGATCTTTTGAAGATCTCATGCATGTTGTCATAACAGTCATGAGATCATATGTGCAGCTGCTCTGTGTATCCTGAAAAAGAAATATTTCATTGTGGTTATCCATGGCCTGTGGCTCTTATGGTCTTTCTTTCTTGCCACTCTTCCACAGTGCTCCCCTCACCCTCGGGAGGAGGGTACGCGATAAAGATACCCTGTTTATGGCTGAGCCTCTTATTCTCTGCACCTTGCCAATGTTGGTCATCATCTACTGCAAACAGAAGCGTCTCCGATGAGGGCTGAGAAGCCCATCATCCTATGGATATAACAATAAGTCATTAGAAGAGCAACAAGATGTGAACTGGGTGAGAAGGGGGAAGGACCCGAAGTTGGGTGGATAGAGAAGAGGGGGTGGATCTGAAAGAGTTGAGGGAAGAGATAAATATGATCAAAGCAAATTGCACAAACTATCAAAGAACCAATAAAAAAAATTTTAACAGAAACATGAACAATTACACATATAGAAATTTTTGAGATAATGAGAAATCAGTATTCAGAAGGAAAACTAAAATCATACATACTTTCAGATGAAAAGGAACTAGTACAAATTTTTTAAAACACATTAACTGTAATAAAAAACACTAGGCAAATATTATCAAAGAATCATGGAATGAGTATATTATGAAAATTGAATTAGATATTTAAAAGAAGAATCAATAAAATTATAATTAATTCAGAAATAATAGCAGGAAACAATAAATATGCAGACATGTATAACCAGTAAGAACGATGAACACATAATCACACATTTTATGACATTTTGTAAATATCTGGACACAATACAGGGATGTGTATTGTGTCCAGATATGTATGTGATGTAAATGAACTTTAAGATAGAACTTAAAAGCAAGGCACCCAAGAAATAAAAAAATAACTAAAACTGAAACATATTATTTTCAAGGGTGATCATGTGAATTATCTTAAAATAAATGAACTTTTAGACTATTCCTAGCCCAGAGTATAAATCAGTGTTTCTGAAATCCCAAAGTGAAGAGAAATTCTGTTTTTCAAATATATATAGCATTAAAAGATAATAAAAAAAACTTTTTCCAGTAGCCTTTTTCTTAGTATTTACCGTTCCTTTTGTTTTATGTGTAAATGTGTATACTTGAGTAAGTATGTTCACTACATGCATGCAGGTGCCTTCAGAAGCCAGAAGAGGGCATCAGTGCCTCTGAAACTGGAGTCACAGGCAGTCCTAATCATTTTGATAGCAATATTGCACAAAGCTATTGATCTCAAATAATCTCACTTATGAAAAGGACCTGAAAATCATATATAACAGAAAAACAAACATTATCAGTATGTAGGGAGGACAATGTACAGTAGCTAATCCTGCTCAGAAATGCAGAAGCAGGAATAACAATAAATAGCCACAGTAGTCCCCAGCACCTATGTATCCATGGGAACTTGATTTAGATTCAGCCATCAACAATGGATAAAAAAGTTTTCAGATGCTCAGTTCCCTTGTGTAAACTGGTACACTGACTGAACATCACCTGTGCATATTGTCTAGTACATGTCAAGTCATTCCTAGGTGACTTTTATATGACACAATGTAAGTGATATGCTGATAATTGCTATGAAATAAGAGCGAGGAAGTTCCGTTTCTGTGCAGCACACATGCACTCTCTTTCCATCATCATCATTTTTATTATTAATTATTATTATATACCCATGGTTGACTGAATGCACAGATCACTTATGGGGGACCACCTATTATTAAAAAATGCTTTTTGGATTTCCTAGACATTTCTAGACTAGAACCATAGAAACAAACAAGGCATCAATTAGAGGAAATGAGATGAAATTTGCTCATTTATTGATGAGATCATGACCTACCTAGAAAATTGCAGACTCAGCAGAAAGCTAAAATGGCCAAGAAAATCTATCACAGCCGTGTGATATTGTGAATGTGTGCTTGGCCTTGTTTTATCCTCTGCTTCCTGGCACAGACATGGCAAGGAGCTTGGAATCTTGACAATGATGTGTCTTTTCAGCATGCTGATGAGTTAGCTATGTGCTGCTGGCTGCCTCTAGGTAGCTCCAGGATGGGTACTGGGAACTTCCCCAGGAAAGCTAAGACAGGCTGGGACTTGGGATTTCCCATTTTACGTTCCAGCCTATTGTGATAGGAGAGAGCCAGAGTGTGTAGTTAATTGCCAGTGGCCAAGCACATAATAGATCTTGACTGTACGAATTAGTCTCCCTAAGAAAGCCAAAGAAGCGTTTAGAACTTGCAGGATGTGGAGAGTCCTGGAAGTAGTGGGCCCAGGGAGAGCATGAAAACCTTCCCCCCCCCACCTCACCCTGTGTGTTTACTCATCTGTGGCCTTTTTTTGATGCTCTTTCAATGAAACCAATAAATGACAGTGTGTTGCCAAGGAGTGCAAAGAATGGTCCAGGGCTTGTGATTGACACATTAGGACTGGAACTCTCAACCTGTGGCACCTAATGACATCTCCAGGTAGGAAGTTTCAGAACCGGTGCAAGTAAAGAACACCTGACCGGTGTCTCTGATAACAGTCCTTGATCATTCGCTGGCGGAGAGAGGCCCTCTCACCCTTTTACAGGTCACAGTAGCCTTCTGCATTAATTGTGAGTATTAAAGAAGAAAAAATAACAAATTATTTTTCTTTTTGATAGACTACTCCAAAGTGCATATATACCACACAAGGGCTTTTTCATACACCAGGAGTATCTCATTAAAATTCCTGACTGAAAATGCTTCCATTCACAGATGTCTTAGCCATTACTCTATTGCTGCGAAGTGACCCGATGGCCGAGAACATCTCTTATAAAATGAAGCATTTGGTTGGGGCTGGCTTACCATTTCAGAGGATTAGTCTGAAATCATCATGGCAGGAATCATGGGGGCACACAGTCAGGCATGATGCAGGAGAAGTAACTGAGGACTGCATCCTGAACCGCAGGCAAAGAGACTGAGACACTCAGCTTGCTGTGGGATTTTGAAACTTCAAACACCACCCCCTCTAACAAGGACACGCCCACTCCAACATGACCACACCTCCTCCTCCATAAAAACAGTTCATCCCAGGGGACTGAGCATGCAAATCTATGAGTCTATGGGGGACCACGCTCATTCAAAGCACCACAGGGCTCATTATAAACAAATAGACCTAGTTTGAAAAAGCCAAAACTCATATGTTTTTTTTTTTTTAAAAAAAGGTAGCAGAGAATGATATGGCAACTGGATATATCCAAAATATAAGAAAGAGTTTATCCCTCCAGCGGGGAGAGGGAAGTGGCATAGAAGACTCTATCTCTAGTCCAGTAGCTGTTGGTCTAGTGGCAGTTAATGGCTGCTGGAGAAGAGGCCTCAGTTTTCTTCAGGGGCATGTCCCATGGTAGGCTGCCCATATCCAGTGGATGGTGACCTATGTCTGTGCGACATAGGAAGTACTAAGTGGACTCAGCCATTTAAAAGAGAAGACCAGGAAGAAGTCGTAAAGAGAATGTAATGGGAATACTGGGAATTGGAGGGAAGGGAGTGTTAAGATGTGGCTATGACCCAGATACATTATATTCATGTATAGAGTCATCAAAGAATGAATAAAAATTCAAAAATACATCATTGAGAGGGATAAAAGTGAGTTACATATCATTTTGGTAATTAAAAATATAATTTAAAAGCTGTTAATTGTCCCCAGATACTTATAATTGTGGTATAAATAGTGGTGGCTACCATTCCCTAATATACTCATAATGTAAAATGGCATGTTAAATAGAATTCAAAGCTTGTAATAAAATATTCTAATTATGAATATAAATCAGCATACTCCTGAGATAAGCCACATATATAAAAACATTTAGAATGTTCTAATAGTTACATTTCAGATTAATAAAGAAGAGAAATTGTGAAAAAAACTATGTTGTGGCAAAATTGGTTAATCATAGAATAATTCCTCTTGTCTATTTATAAAATAAATGCCAAAAAATATTAAGGGCAAATAGTCAAAAGTTTAAGAATTATGTCATGAAAACTAGAAATGAATTCACAAAATTTAAACTAACTTCAACCTAGCCTCAACTCTAATGCATCTGAATGAAGATGTTCTGTGAAGCAAAGAATCAAGCTGAGTTTGACATGGAAACAATTGCTATAATGCTCAAAAAGGTTTAAAGCATTTCCATGTCGTGATACATACGTACCTTTGTGTTATTATGGAGGTAATGTTCCGAGAGAAAAAAAGAATGGAAACTCCTTAAAAGCGTGGAATCCTTGTGACTAATCACATAATAATAATCTGGCACAAACTGCTGGGAGCAGAATTAGACAAAAGCGCCAGAAACCTTAAAATCTGCATAGTGCCTCATCATCAGTTCACCTTCTAGGAATGTTCTAGCAGTCAGCCACCTGTACAGTGGGAACTTTATCCTTGGGGTAGGTGTGTAGCATTGTTCAAAGTGGCATGTTAGGTGAAACCCGTCCAGACACGCCGAATTGCTATATATAATATTCTATAGTCCTTTGCTTTCGATGAGGATATGCACAGGCACATGATAATGCTGTTGATTGCAACCCTCGCCAAGTCACCCCAAAGAATTACCAATGCAGAGTCTACAAAAAGTCTTTCTGGGGACTGAGCAAGGAGTTCTGCGTCCCCATGAATGTGAAAATCACCCGGAAGCCCAAGGAAGTTTATTCCTTCTCCTCACCCCATTTATCCCCTGTTCTCAGTGCTGTCCAGGGAAATCTTTTTCTTCCCTGCCCAGTCAAACCACTCTCTGCTGACTCCAAAGATGCTTCTTGGCTTTTCCAAATGGATCCAGCATCTCTGCTCATGCCCAAAACAATTCAGCTAGACCTAGCTGCTGCCTCCAAGCTTTCTTCTCAGATGTATAGAAAACCCCACCACAAACTCTGGGAAGATAAGTGCTTCCCCTTCATCAAAAGAAGCAAAAGCAACTTATAAATAACTATACAAGCGGTTCTCAACAGCCATTTCAAATGATTCACCATGTCAAATGGCCTATAATTCTAGCTCCAGGAGATCTACGTCCTCTTCTAAACACCAAACATCTGCATTCACATGGATGCACAGACATGCACATATGCACATAAATTTTAAAATAAAATTTTTAAGACCACACAAACTTTATAAATTTTCTAATAAAGTTCTTATCTGTAAACAAAACACATAAACATATGCGTGTATGTATATGTATAATGTATACATGATGATGAGAACATATATTCATCCTATGAAAGTTTTAAATTCTCTTCTGGGTCAGAAACCACTTGCATCCAACAAAGTTTTAGTGTCTATTTTCACATGTGTGTCAGGCTTGCTATAAACAAAGACAAAGAAAGAGATGGGCTCTGATCAACAGACAGCTATGAAATAACAAGCCAGGGGTTGGTAGTAGAAGAATTTGACACACTCTGCAGTAATAACTATCTGTCCCACTAAACTACACAGAAAGCTAGGAAGCTTAGATCGCCTTTCCTAATCTTCCCAGACCAAACAAAGGGACCTGGAGCATGAATCAGGTCAGCCATTAGCTTCAGGCAATGCTGAGACAGTAGCTCATAATCCAGCAATCTGCAGAAAAAGCTACTGTGTCCCAGAAGACAGAGGAGGGATGTTCTGGGGAAAAGCCGTTCAAACAAACAGGACTTCGAGAAGCACAAGTTCTTAGGACATGTACCAACGTGATGTTTGTTCTGTTGGGTAAAGCACACCCTTAACAAGCACACGTGTCTCTTCATGAACCATGTGAAGCCAGATACACGATGGCATTAGTACCGCCCAAATCCCAGAACATCTAAACAAAATGTTTATTATTTTAACAAAAAGTGCGTTTCTGTCTAATGTCGTGTCCACTTCGGTTCCTGTCACTTTGGCAAGAAAGGTATCCCACATCAGATACCCTCATCCAACCTGCTTCAGTCACGTGACTGCTTCCTCAACAAGTGCTCTGCACATTCATTGGGATGTGACTGACTCTTTCATGGACATTCATGGTTTCTGGCTAGAGGAGGTGCTGTGCTCAGTTCACATCTTAGTGATCAAACAAATAACACATCATGGTGAGGGAAAGAGAAGGTGCTTGGTAGCACAAATTCTAATTGCTATTAATAATACAAACCTAAAGATAGACCTATATAGCTCCTTTGGCATAATCAGAGTAGGAGAAGTATTAACTAAAGTCCATATTATATGACTTAGTGGAGTCTTAAGACTTTCTTATGTCATAGCGTGATCAGGAAAGACAAAGTCATAGAAAGAGAAGTCCTGGGAAATCTCCTGGATTAAACATACTCTGTGCTAATGGAGCTCAAGTAAGGTCTATCTGTAGTTTGCTCAGTTTAAATCCTCTAGTCCCAAATTTTACAACCCCCAAGAAGTGACTAGGAGCTATTAAATTGAAGTGTCTATAAAACTGTAAAATGTTGGGAGTAATAAATTATTATTCTTACCAGATCATGTAAATATTTTAGAATAATGGGTGTGACCTGATCGAAATTATCACCGTGAAACCTGATAGCATTTAATATAAAATATTACTTGGTGAGAATACATTAAATTATATCTGAACACAGTCACAGCAATATTTACTCTAGCTAGTAAATATTGGGCTTTATGCTGCATCCCCAAAAATCTATTTGTTTTAATCTACCAGCTTTATTTTATTCACCCAGTTCTGAGAGGGATTCTTTCTATTATTTTATGGCTTTGGGGGCAGAAAAGAATGACGTCAAGGTCAGAATTCTCAGAAAGGGGAATATCTAGAGAGCTGGTAAAATAGGCAGCCAGTAGACCAAGTTCAATATCTTATCTGAAGAGACTTGCTAACTGTATTTAATTACTTTAATAGGTATCGTTAGGCCACCGTGTTTTAGCTGTGGGGTTTTACTTTTACATTATTTCCAGCCCAAAGAAACATTTCAGAGGTATCATCATTTGCTCCTTACAACATGGCTATTATTTGTCTTTTAGGTGTGGTGTGGTGTGATGTGGTGTGTGTGTGTGTGTGTGTGTGTTAAAAATAAAACAGGGATGGGGGTCCTACAGGTTACAAACATATTAGAGAAAATGAGACCCAACTGCCATTCCTCCTTGTTAGGCTCTGCGCAGCTCATCAGGTTCAGGAACCACAGCATCTCTACTTCCTCTCCTGCTCTTAAACATTTACGTTTTCCCATCACTTCTGACAAAGCCTTTCTTCTAAATGGCTTGTGCCTCTGAGATGCCCAGCTTTTGTATTTAAAGAGCTGGGAAGCCTCCGGAGTGATCCATCTGGTTGACCAGAGCCCACCCTGGACAAAGGAGATTCCCCATTCAGTCGCGAGCTGTTTTGATCCATCAGCCTTTCACAAGGGCTTAAGCCAGGAAGGGTCAGAGAAAGCAATAGCTGCCCGGTGGTCTAGAGTCGTGTGCAGCAGCTAGGAACTGATCCCAAGGTAGTGCATTTGAAGAATAAGATTAAGCTTCTTCCCCTGAGCCATGTTTACAACTTTGCTGATGGGGAAAGATAATTGCATTGGGAAGTTCACTCTCTTGGATACCCCACAGTGTTTCCAAACACTGCAACACAGAGCATAAGCAGCTCAGCATGCTATTGTTGTTGGCCCTTTGTATTGGGAGAAAAAAAAAGATACTTTCTTGGGTAATTAAAATAATACTGCCCACATCACTTCCCTCTGTTTCATCTCTCTTATATGAAGAACAGAGTGTGGTTCTGACCCTGGAGCGCTGTGACGTCTGGCAGTCAGCAACAACAGCCGTCTTCCTCGTGAGGGATGAGCATTG
This sequence comes from Bramus lutescens, assembly GCA_001685075.1. Lineage (NCBI taxonomy): Eukaryota > Metazoa > Chordata > Mammalia > Rodentia > Cricetidae > Bramus > Bramus lutescens. The sequence continues at coordinate 333,516 of LOEQ01001554.1, forward strand.
TCTTTTTCCCAAGAATTAAAGACCTGGCCAGAGCTCCACCGATGCTGATCCGAGTTAGAGACTTCTTCAGAAATGGAAGACACATGATTACCTTTTATGGGTGAGGTGTTCTAATTATTCAGTGGGGATTCATTTCAGGTTACAGGGTTTTTATTGGAAACCATTTAATTTTCAGTACCTGTCATTCCAAGTGGACAGAGTAGAGGCGCATAGAAGAATTACTGGAGCTCAAGGCCAAGCCTTCCATAATTTGCATACACCCATATAATACAATTTTTATCTTCCTCTCACATGAGAAAGCAAGGAAGCTACCAATATCATCTGCAGGCTACTGCAAAGCCTATTGGTTGTAGCAAACTGTTACTAGTAATAAGGCTGGGAACCCAGCTTTAGGAACTGGCTGTGTTTATCCACATGAGAACATCCTAAGATGCTAAATGAGGGGGAGCATGTGCGTTTTCTGCTCTCTTCTCTTTCTTTACTCTTCTCCACGTTGGACATTAAAGCTAGTATATAATTTCCTGCAGCACCCAGATAATTTTAATAAAGAATATCAGATGAAAAGCAGTTGGATGAATAAGAAGGGGGGACAGCTGTAATCAGGTGGAAGCTAGCATCTGTAAATCCTGCCTCCAGTGTATGCTACTGCCTGCTCTTATGTCTATTAAAGCAATTTGTGTAGCGTTTATGTTCGTAATAGTGCGGCTGGGGACAGTCACCAAATTCAGACAGCTCAGTTCTCACACCAAGTCCATGCGAGCCTTCCTGCCAGCTAATATCCTGAGAGATGATACTTGTCATCATTCTGGCGAAGCTTCCAGAGTACACCTTGTCTTCTGGAAATAGCACTTTGTCAATAAATTTGCATTTCCTAAGCTGCAAACTTATTCTGTGATATGTCTTCTGGAATGACTTTCTTAAGGCTATGCTTTCTGTCTGAGACACACACACTTTTGTCTCTCAGGCTTCTCCCACAGCGTTTCTGCACCCTGCCCACTGACCTCCATCAGCCTTGCGTATCATCATCACCGCAGGCAGGAGCAAACACACTCAAGTCTTCAAGATCCAGCAAAGGTGGATAGGAGACAATGTCATTTCCCATTTTGGTGAAGAATGTTGGGCCCGTCATGCCGTAGGCCCTTACTCAACACTAAATAAAACTATTTATGAATGAAAGAGAATCGAGATGGAAGAGTAGTGGAGAACCACCTGTGATGGGAAGGGATGCGGGTTTCACGTAGACAAGCATAAACGGTATTATGCTAGGAGTTCTGTTTGCTGAACTCCCAGCTTCCTTCGGGTTGACTAAGTAAGTGGTCCTGGGAAACTGTTAGCTCTTCTGTGGGCTCTGGAATGTAAACTTTCATATGGCCTTTAACTGAGGGATCATATTATATGACCACCATTGACTGTGGCAGTAAGTTTAAGGAAGCAGCATGCTCCTAATGAGCTCATGGTTTTGTGAACTGAAACTTCCAAATATCTTCTGCGTTTCCTCTGTAGCCTGTTATCCACTGCATTATAACATCGGCATGCTGAACCAGTTCACCAGGAACAATGAGAGCCCATTCCTAATTCCACTTGGTTAATCCCAACCCAGAATCCTCCAGTGCTGAGTACCTGTGAGCAGGGATCAGCTGATCCAAAGAGAGAGTCTGGTGTCAAGACAATCCACATGGCCGTCTGGTCACAAGCAGCATGGAACGGAAAGTTCTTGGACAACAAACCATGTGAGAGTGTGTAACGCGCTTGTGAAAATATTCCAGGCATAATTAGATAAATAACAGATCCACTGTCTATTTTTACTTTGCGTTGATGAGAAGCTTTTCAGGAGAGAGTGCTGGTAGTTAATTCTCCTTACCAACAATCTGTGTAATCACAAACCCCAATTAGCCCTGCCTGTTCCGTGCTATACAAACTATTTCTTCAGCGCTTCACATCACTACTTTGTAATTAGCTTTCATCTACACAAGCTTTGACTAAAAAAATATAAAAGAGTGTAAGTGATTGTACTGCCACTCAGTATTCTGAGGAATAATCGCTAGCGATTTCAATCAGATTAATTTTATCACCCGTATTAAGGAAAATTACCTCCCTCTTCACTCTCTACAGCTGAGGGCTATTTCATTTCCTGAGATGTTCATAAAAGCATAATATAAAGCAATCTGTAATTGTAAATATCCTTCCCTAATAACTTTGAGATATTTCCTTAATACATCTTTACATTTGGAGTTTCCGTTCCATAAAATACGGTAACAAGTGCTCTATTATGTTTTAAGTGTGCGCTGTTAAGCTGGACAAGTTAGCGCTGGCCTTCCTGTTTTTACATAGGGTTATATTTAACTTGCAGATAATGGGAACAAGGTTTAAAAGTGATGGAGCGGAATAATGCCGTTACAGCAATAATATATCTTGCCTTTGTGAGGGACAGAACTTTACAGCCCTAATTCAGGTCAGCCAACAGGGATGCCATTTTTCACAGCCTGACAACTTTCACCTTCACTCAGATTCTATGTGGGTCCAAACACCATTGCCAGTCAGGACACAGGGTTCTGGCTGCTGGTGTCCTTCATCACAGATATCTTCAGAGAGAATCCAAAGGAAGAAAAAAAGAAGGTGGAGGGGAAAAGATCTGGCTACTGTTTGAGAATCCAGAAGTCCACGGATGTAGCACTCCAAAGGTTTGAAAGCCTCCAGGAAGACTGGATGATGTCAGGAAAGGTTTCATGTGGGTTCTGAAGGAGAGCAGAGTTCATCTTTAGCTTGTACTGCATGTCCTGTGCTGACGTGGATGACGTGGAAGCAAGCAGCTATCACTGGCTGGCTGGGCACGACTCTGCAGCCCACTACTTTCCTGACAAGGCAATTTATTAGATGGACCAAATCTGTAAAAACTGAGATTGAAAGTTGTATTTTAGTCCTGTGTGGGAGTCTGAGCTCAAAAGTCAGTCAAAAATAGGGACCCTGCAGAGTTCATTTAAAACCTCATTGATAATATATTAACATGCAGTGTGTATCTTAAGCTACATAACCATAGCTTCATGCATAAAGAGTTTACCAGCATCTGAAATCACAGGTACCTAGGATAACTGTACTTATTCATCCTGGTGGGCATTGGCCATTTGAATCTGATAACGATCACAGAGGGTGGGAAGTTCCATCCTTCAATGAAGTAGACCTTGAATCATTCTTCTACAGACAGGTCCCATGGGGAAGTGAAGTGTTTAGGCGGCTGAATCTGCCCCCTGCAGCAAATACACAGGCTTTTGCCGGCTCAACTCAGAATGTTCTCCCCTGCTTAACATTCATCGTGCCTCTTGCTTTCCCTACAGCTTTGCACGAGTTGCTTTTGTCTTCTTGTTGGTGTTGTTTCTTTTTTTCTTTCTGCCCAATAATTTAATATCATCCCAAACTTAGTGTTTGAAACAGGAAGGAGAAAGAAAAACAGACATTTGTACCTTTTCAGTCTATCTTTCCAAGAGGACTTAGCAAAGATCTACAATTGTGCATGGAAAAATATCCCCCTGAGGGGGCCAGAGTGTCTCCTGTATTGCTATTTTTCTTGAACAATGCTCCAAACCTGACTGACTATGTACCAACAATCTAGGATAACCCCTGGATCTGGGTTAGCTGTGAAGTCTCCCTGACTCTGAGGACAGGCTCTTTGGGATGTAAGCAGTGAAACAATCCTGAGTCCTCGTTAACTGACAAGGTCCTTGTTTTCTTTCCTCAATACCCATAACTAGCACTGGTGGCTTGTTTTCCATACTGTAATGCTTCCACCATGACAGAAGACCATAGCGATGAAGATCATTAGAGATTCTCCAACTGACTCAGGCTTTTGCTTTTAAGAAAACCCAATCTACCCACACTAATGAAAAGTTGCAGGCATACAGAATTCACCTATGACTGGAAACATAAAGAGGCCAACTCAGACCAGCTTAAAACCCTAATCCTCACAGGGAAACCATAGTCAATTATGAACAAAAAGACAGTCCAAATTTAAGTCGTTACTTATGACCTAAGAGTACCATATCAACAGATTATTGGAGGAGAAACAATTTAGGGCCAGTAATTATAGACCCTAAAACTGTGGGAGTGAATATGCTCACCTTTGTCCAAGTAGATAGCTCACAGGACCACATTTTGAGCAATTCTTATCTGATACAGATGCCAGGAGTTCATTTTCAGAAGGAAATCTGATCTCCTGTCATTCCATCTAAAGTTTCAAGGTATTAAGAAAAGGTAGCATGATACTTGGTTAATTGTCAATTCTGCACAAGCTAGACTCACCTGAGAAGGGAATCTTAAGGAGGTACTGTCTAGATTAGGTTGACCTGTAGGCATGTCTCTGAAGGATTCCACTGCACTGATTGGAGGGGGAAGACTCTCCCACGGAAGGTTCCCGCATCCCTTGAAGCTTGGTTCTGGAAACCTGAATGAGTGGTGAAGGAATGAAGAAAGGACAGGCACACAGATATGTGTGCAGGAAAACTGGAACCAGATGGACGTGTTGTACATTCCAGTGGAGCGACACCAACTACAGCAAGGACTCAGAACCTCAACATGTTTCCTGTGGACAGCACAAGGAGAGGGACTAGCAAGTCTCTGTAGGAGCTGGCTGCACGGGAGGGAGCAGACTCGGGCTGTACACATCCAGGAGGAGGAAGCAGCAATTAGTAGGTGTTGCACCCACTGATCAATGATGGCTCATAAACACTCACACTTGCACACATTGTCAGCTTTTGGACTCACACCAAGGGAAGGCTTTGTCCTTCTCTGAGCCTCAGCCCAGGGGAAAGGCTTTGCCATTCCCATGAACCTGAGGCATTGGTCCTTGACATAGCAGTGTCCATGTTTGAAAGAAAAAAAATGCACTCATCCAGAACTTCATCTGTTATTGACCCATTCATTCAGGACTTTATTCATACCCATTCCTATCCAGCTCCCTACAGTGAGTAAGACCATTCCCTGTGCCTGGGCAGGGGGAGACAGATAGCGTAGAGCTGAAAAAGAATATCCATACATCCTTTCTTGGTTCTTGGTTGCGGATATGACTAGCTGCTTCAAGTTCATGCTGCATTGACTTCCCAACAATTATATACTGCAACCTGGAATCGTGAGCCAAATGAACCCTTCCTCCCTAAGCTGCTCTCGTCATGGTATTTTAGCCCAGCCAGGGGAAACAAGGCTAAGTAAGACCTGTAAAAATCGACAAGGGGATGACTGGGACAAGATTTCATGCTGTTGAGCCCAAGGAACGGACATCAGCGATGACCAAGGAAGTCCAGAGACTTTCAGCTGTGGCACCCACACTGCCTTGTCAGGTGGGCCCTCTCAGGAGTCTAAGTCCAGCTGTGTTCTCCTTTATTCAGCTCCAATTGCACTTTTAATACAAAGATTTTTCTTTCCCATTGTGTCAAAATTACCGGAAGAAGTGGTTTTAAATATTCAAGCATTCTTTATCGTGTGAGTTGTCTTAAAAAGAATAGTTTAATTCTGAGTCACAGCTTTCCAACAGCTCCAAAGAGTTGTGACAGTTCATTGGTGACACATCCCTCCCCCAGGCAATGACTTTATTGAACACTTACTACATGTCAATCGCTATTCCAAGAGCTGGATGTTACAGGGGATCTTGCTATTTTCAGCAAAGTCGAGGGGAAACGCTGTCAGAATCTTCATACCTTCCCTTCCCCTCTCTTTGCTTTCTCACTAAGTGCTTGGTCATTATCGAAGAGGGAACTGTCCCAAGAAAGAAGCCAGTCTGAAAATAATGATGTTCTTCTACATACATTTGCTTCTCGTCACCAGGAAGTGATTATCAGAAAGGAGACGTGTGGAGAGGCTCAAATCACAGCACTTAAGGCTTTCACAGTTTCATAATAAAAGCAACTAAAATAAACTATCAAGCAGACCTGTGCCTTTGACCAGAATGACAAATGAGAATTTAATTTCTCAGCCATGGACTCACTTTCTCCAGCAGAAGGACGTTTGCTCTTCGTTCATAGCCTGAGTCACCGCTGGCCTTTTCATCAGAGACTGGCGAACTGCACCAGTCAGTTGATGGGCTAGGGCCTTGCAGTAGCTGAATTTAGTGAGCCAAAGGAGGGTTAGCTGGAACAGCAGGGAGTCTATTAACGCATAGATAAGAAGCTCAGATAGAGCTGTGATCCAGCTTGGGGAGCTGGGAATATGCAACAAAGGGTAGTGAATAGTTTTACTGAAAATTAAAAAGTTAAAAAGAAAAAAAAAGATCGAAAGGAAGAGAAATGGCCCTGTTTAAGAACGCTTGCTGGGTAACCATGAGGACCTGATTACAGACTCTTATATCCATATAAGTCAGGCAATGATCTTGCCCAAACCTGAAACTCCAGATTTGTGGAGAGTTGAGACAGGGTATCCCTGGGGCTTGCTGGCTCTCTGGTCTAGCCAAAGAAGTGGATTAGAGTTTCCAGGAGAGACTTGCCTGAAAGACATAAGACAGGGAGTGATACAGGAGAATAGGTGGCACCTCTGGCCTCTGCACACTCTTGCACCAACAGACACAAGGACACACACACACAAATACACAAAGTAATCGAAGAAAGAGGGTAATGAGGTGTGTTGTCTGGGCTTGATAAGCTCCTCAAATCCCTTTAAACTCAGTCCGAGGGGGAGAGAAAAGACAACTAAACCCTGTTTAGCCATCAGGCCCTGCAAGAGAAAAAGCCACATACTTCCAACTTAAAGCATGGAGGAGGGGCAGTCACTAGCACTCCTCTGAGGTCCACTGGGAGAAAGATACCTACTGCATGCAGGGTAACGGCTTCTGTGCACTCTGCTTGTGTTCAGGGATGCATTAGTCAGTTCAGGTGCTGTAACAAAGCTCACAGAGCAGAGGCACAAACAGCGGACTGACGACATTATTGGATCGCCTGTTCATAGTTGTGAATCATTTCCCGCATTGCAGCTGTTCTAACATCCAAAATATGCGTGCTTACTTTTGCCAAACCTGCTCTAAAATAGCGCTGTGCCGCTCCTCACATGCTGCAGGAACTGGAAAACAGGGAAGTGACCTTTGCCCACTGTGCATCTTTCCTGCTCTTGTTGTTATACACAACCATATAAGGTTGACGCCTTGTAACCCATTGTTATTCCTTTTGCTTTAGAGCAGATAAAATAAAATGGTGTATGTGGGAACATACTTCCCTTCTCCCAGCTTTCTTCCTTTCCATTTCTTGTTTGAATGTGAATTTTCACGTTTTTGTTTTTTCTTTTAAGAGCTTTCTTCAGTCATTCTGGATGCATACAAGCACTGAAAACACATTGCTTATGTTCTATATTTTTGAAGATTTCTTCTTTCCTTGTGGTTTGAAAGCATTTTCACAGGATACAGAGTTCAACATTGTAGTTTTATTTCTTTCAACATTTCCCTTTCTCGTGGAACTTGGGTTAACACAGCTTTTAGGAAGAATGGATCCCAATTGTTTTCTTTGGAACTTGCACGCAGTGTGTGATTCCCCAACCCCTGAGCAGTTCTCAAATGCTTTTTACTTTCTTATGTTGTTTCTAGGGTTTTTGGTTTTGTTTTTTTTTTTTTTTGTCAGCTTTTATACCATGATCCTTGGTGCTTATCCTACTTGAGTTTGTTGAGTGTAGCAATATTTTGTTTGTGTTTTAGTAAATAAAGCTTGCCTAAAGATGAGAGTGCAGAGCTAAACCACTTGGCCAGGGATTGGTGGCTCACACCTTTAATCCCAGGACTCAAGGCCAGGCAGCCCTGGGCGACAGGAGATTGAATCCATCTAAAAGAGACATAGAACTCACACAAAGGTGCTCCCAACACTGGGGAGTCACAGGCCTTTAATCCCAGCACTAGGGAGGTTGAAACAGGAATGATACAACTGGGTGGAGAGAGGTTTCTAAGGAAGGAGGAGACAAGAACTCAGTGCAGTCTGGGGTTTGGTGGAGAGCATTGCAGTCTGTGGTCACTCTGAGGACAGGATCACCCACTTTAAACATTGGTAGAGGTAAGAACTCTCTAGTGGTTTGGCTGCATTGCTTCTCTGATCTTCAGCTTGAACCCCAATATCTTTTCTGGGTTTTTATTATTCGTGCTACATTTGAGTTTCTTAGAACTCTGAGTTTATCACTTTAGTTATATTAGAAATACGTTATACCATATTCCTTGAATCATTTCCCATTCGATTTTCTTTCCTTGTGAGGCTTCATATAATCTGTATTATACAAATATATGAATGTTTCGACAATTAGATACAGATACAGATTAACATATAGTTATAACTTCATAATGGGTATACTATATGAATGTACTTATCAATGAATACATAAATCATAGATACTTTGTACTGTAAATCTTTTTAGTATTTAGACTCTATATCCTCTCCTTCCCTGTTGGGATTGTTTTCTGTGGAATTGTCTTCTTCAAGATTACTTGTAGCAGGCTTTCTTGGACTGCCAGCCCCAAATCATAACACAGAGACATCATATTAATTATGAATGCTCAGCATTAGCTTAGGAGCTTAGGCTTGTTTCTAGCTAGCACTTTTAAAACTTAAATTAACCCATTTCTATTAGTTTATGTGCTTCCCTGAGATAAACTCATTTATCTCATCTATGTCCTATCCATCCTGCTTTCCTGCTTCCTCCCACTGCTGCCTGACCTCCGGGTGGCTGATTCTCCTTCTCTCTCTGCCTGCCAGCCCTTCCTATCCCTCCTCGGCCTAGGGATTGGTCACATAGCTTTTTATTAGACCAGGTGGCTTCTGCAGGCAAGGTAAATCAACATCACATCTTTACATAGTTAAACAAGTATAGCATAAACAAAAGCAATACTCTTTACCTAGTTAAATAAACAGCATAAACAAATGCAGGATATTTTTACATAGTTGAACAAATATTCTATTCCTCAATAGTTTCTTGTCTTGACTTTGGCAATGACTAATCTATTAATCCAGATCTCATTTCCTCACTTGCATAATTTTTTTCTGCTGCTCATGGACATGAGGCTCCAGAATCTTCCACCTTTGAACATAGACTTGCATGGGCAACTATCTGGAAGCCTCAGGCCTCTGACATCATCAATCCCTCTTTTCCTGCTTTGCCCACTTGTTAAAGCTATATCTTATTTTTCTCCCCACTCTCCCTACTGTAGCTGTTCTGACATTTAATATATGCCTTTTTATATTTATAGTTTACATTGAAACACTAATATGCTGCTGCTTGTGTGCTGCAGAAATCTTATAATATTGAAAAAGGACACACACATACACACACACAGTTGCACGCACACAAGAAGGAGACTGAGACAGACACAGAGAAAGAACTAAGTTTTTGTTGTTGGGCTACCAAGCCATTGACTGTGTAAACGCAACTAGATAAGTCTGAAATTTTTCATCCGATTGACTTCAATCCTCAAGGGAACCTTGACTCTTGACACTCTATCGTGTGCATGTTTTTCCTTTACATATTGAAACTTTTCCTAATTTTGTCAACACTGTCATTTATACATCTATTCCCAGTGTCTTCCTTTTCTCCAGGTTTCATAGTCTGTTCCAATGTCTAGAAATCTGCACTGGGTACTTCATACTGGGCTTGTCATAGTCATTGTTTAATGCCTGAATTCTGGCCGGTGTGTGCATTACTGGGATTTGTCCTTAAAGATAATTAGGTTACTTGCAGATGGTCTCTATCCTTTGAAATCTTGGTGTTGAAATATACTGGGGCAGACCTATGGATTACAGTTTTCATACCATTGCGGCCTCCACCGACTGCCCTACGTATTCACAAAAGCTTCATCCCTTTTCTCCCTTCTAGTGCTGTTCCTCCTCTTCCCGCTGCTCCTTCTCCTGCTCTTCTTCCCTCTGCCACTCTATTTCACAAATTGCAATTCCATGAAAGTACTTGAACACTCACAGTTTCCCAGTGATAGATGCTCCTCTTGAGAAGAACCTAGGAGGAGCATGCTCCAACCCTTAGCAAGCTGCAGCATTATCCAAGTATCTACTAAATAGTTTTTGATGCTCATTTGAACAAAGTCATGAAGAGATTGTCTAAAGAATGTTTGAAACATGGTGGTTTAGTCATATTGAATAGCGAATAATGAAGTTGTTAATACAGGCTACTCAGAGATGATGCTGGGTTAATAATAATAATAACAATAATAATAATAAACAGAAAAACAAAGCTTTTTGACATAATGAATTAACAGCATGAGACGCTCCTGAGATACGCACATAGGAAAAATCTTTATCACAAATGAAATAATAGTTTACTAGCAAAAAATTCAATTTCTGATATGTGTCCTCAAAACAATAAAATAAAGGCGGTATAGAGTCTAATGACTCAAAACTCTCAGAATCTATTTAAAATTAAAATTCACTGATTTGAGAGGGTCAAGTAAAACCAAATCCTTTTCAAATACAAGCATCCAATTTACTAGTGATTTGCAACTCTGTACAAATCAAATTAATTGCTTTATTTCTGAAATATTACAAGTAGAGAGAGAGCACGTCCACATTCATCAAACCCATTTAGATCCATTTGAAACCTTTTTTGAGACACATTAAAAAGATTTAGCTGTTTAAGAAGCACGCAAGGCTATTTGGACACAATTATTTAAAAGTGTTAAAACACATTCTGGCTTCCCCTAAATTTAATAGCATGATGCCCTGGACCTCTTCTTCCACACTGTTACACAGTGAATCCATCAGATATTTGACACTGGCCTCAGTTGCTTCTCTGTACCAAAGTCCCTGGCATCAGAAGAGCCCAGAGCACTTTCTCCTTCAAGAAATATATATTATTAAATCTCTAATTAGAAAGGAATCAAGGAATGAGCTGTCAACTGAAATTTATGATTACTTGTAAAATGCTAAGGGCCACGGCGGTTCATCTTAAAATGCTGCCTGCCATCAGCGTTTCCTTCCTCTTGCAGCAACCACTTAACAAAGGAAAGTATTTCTGAGTCACAAAAATTACGTCGAGAAACTTGAAAGAGGGACACTCACCCAAGTCCTCTGCAGGGTGGAATCCCATCATCCAAAGTGACTGGGCTTCATTCAGGCTCACTTGCCAAGTGTCTGTTTTAGAGGCCCCTGAAGATCCTTTTGGGGAAATAATCCAACTATTTCACCAAATTTCAAATGGCCTGGTTGTGTGTCATCAATTGGCAGGCATGGATAATACCGTAAGGGGCGAAGAAGCTGAGAAAGGCCAGAGCCTCATTCTACACAGAGCAGGTGTCTGCACCAACATCCCTGCCATCTGTCTCCATGAAAACCATGCGGTAGTAGCCCCAAACACCCTATGGATAAACACAGTACTCTGTCTTATCTTCTGCCAGCTTCCATTAGAAACGAGTACCACCTTCTCTCTTTTGCACTGAACACAGGCTACAGTTCCTGGGCAGAAACACTGAACCAGTGACTCGGCTGCAGCCATGGCTTTGTCCAGCCCNTTTGTCCAGCCCCTGGATGAGATGCATTTCTACTCCGTCCCCGCCCGACGTGCACAGGCAGTGATGGACAAGTCTATACAGGCCTCTCACAGTCGCTTCAGAAGGGCGTTCTCAAGACTGAATGGAATCACCTGGCCAGTTCCACCTGCTCCCAGAGACCCACGCAGCCCACGCCTCAGCGGTTTCTGGAATGCGAAAATGAAAGGAGCCGGGAATCCTTGTTTCCTGATGAGTACTTCGAAATGTGTATGGTTCTGAACAAAGCACGTAGACCCGAGCATCAGCCTCGGTGCTGCTTGCCCTCTGTATCTATCCTCGGATTTCAAGCTACAAGAAAAATGGCCCTTTATGCTTTTGCTTCAAGCTAAA
>LOEQ01001554.1:355908-371004 GCA_001685075.1 Bramus lutescens
ACCCGCGGAATAACATCGGAATAATAATATTAATATTATTTTAGGAATATTAATAACAAAGTCTCCACCTGCCTGAATGGAAACAAAGTTAAGAGACCATTTCACAAGGAATAAATAAAAGATATTCTCTGAAAACTGGGGGCCAAGGCCGTGCTCATTTTGCAGACTCTGCTGCTCATGAATAACCTCTACAGCCCCAGCCTGTACTCCAAACTAACCTTGTGCCACAGCTGTAAACTTTCGCTGTCTCATGTTGTTGACAAAATATCTAACTCTGAGATTATTCAGGGTGCACTATGATCTGTATGTGGGAATGTGATCAGTCTGGCATGGCTTCCACAGTAACAGAGGAAGCCAGACGGACAGGGTTTGAACACCGTGGAAGGATATAAGCAACTACTCTTCAGAAAAGTGTAAGAAGTGCCTGCTTCCTATACATCACGTAAGTAGCTGGTTACAAGAGTTGACCTGGCACTTGGGTTCGCTGTCTCATTGCTGAACACTCTGATTCATGAAACGAGAAGAGAGTCCCATGGAGCTGATTTTTTAACAAGCATTTGAGACGTACTTCTTAGCGGACAGGTGAGAGAAACTATGTCACTGAGACCAGCATAGCTGCTAAGGAGAATAAAGCTGGAGATTGTCACCACCCAACCTATGACACACTGGAGTAAGACGCTGGCTTCCTGTCCCTGTCAGTGCAGCTCAGACAATGAGAAGAGAACTTCCGGGTTAGATCCAGAAGTTTCAGTAAAGGTTTAGTGAAACTAAAACGCTCCAGGTGACTCCAAATACTCAGTGAAAACTGGTGGAATTTCCTCTCAAGTCCCTAATCCAGTGGGGTCACCCACCTGCCTGCCTCGGGCAGACTTTGGGGTCAAATCATGAATAAAGCTCATGGGAACTGTTTTGAGGGCCATCCCATGAGCTGTGTATTTTCTCATATGACTTAACACAATGTAATGTTTTAATAGGCTGCAATAATGTTTAAAATACTTCATATGCATAGTAGGAAGGCACACAATCTATCTTTTTTTCATAGTATGTGCTTTATTGAATCAAGGCCTTCACATGAAATCATAATATCCAATATATGCTTAAGAATATTCTTGTGCTGTTATTAAATGATATTATACAGTTAAAATGGGGTTGTATTATTGTGGTCAGTCAGAAAACTTTACCAAAGCTGAGAGATCATTTGAGATAAAAATATATAGCTGTGGGTTCAGATACTGCTGGGAGGATAGAGGTGCCTTGGTGATTAAGATCAACATTGGCTGCTCTTCCAGAGGACACAGGTTCAACTCCCAGTGCCCACGTGGCATACATAAGCAATGTGTAACCCAGGGAATCTAATACAGCCTTCTTATTTCCATGGTCACTGCATGCACATGGTAAACAGACATACATGGAGGCAAAACACACATACACATAAAGTTTAAAAACGTGTAAGCTATTGCTTGAAATGATAGTAGAGGAATTCTGCTCCAGTGAGAAGCAGAGTTTAAAGCAGGCATAATAGTAATACCAAAAACAGATTAGTATTTAATTCCTTGCTCATAAAGAGAAATTTTCACATAAATACTAAGCTTTAATTTTTTGCACCATGACCATTTAAGTAGTAAATATCCAATGGCATCCAGTGTATAATTCCCACTTTCTTCCCCGTTACCAACCACAAAGCTAATCAAGTGTCACACTAAATTATGATTTTGCGACGACAAAATTGTCAGTTCTGTATTTCCAGGTGAAGAACTATGTTTGCTTTCACATTTTAACTTCTTCTTACTTCTTATTGATTTGAGCATGAGGTCACACTATCTAAACCACTGAAACAATGGTATTAGTTTTGAAAAATTCCTTTTATATATTTAATATGATCATTAATGAACACATAAACTTGATGCTATACTACAAAATCTAGTGCTGGCAAAAGGTTAAAAATGCCAATAGCTTCTTGATATTAAAAGTAGATATGTTGTTTCTTGCAGAGACTGGATATTCCACTTGGTAAAATGCTTACAATGTTTGCATGAGTGCAATGGGAGGACTTGGGTCACCATGAACATAGATATCAGATACGCATCTCAGTGTATTTACAGAGAAATAAATAACCAAAAGATCTAAGTACTATAAAAGGCCAGGAGCAGTTACGTCCAGGAACTGCGATCATAGGGTTTTGGGTTTTTTGTTTTTTGGTTTTTTTTTTTGGTTTTAATGAAAGCTGTACTAGGTGAATAAAAAGCTTCCTTTTCATACATGTAGTCTTAAGTAAGGGGTTACAGAAACATGAATTTTGCAAGCTATATATTATCCTTAAATAAAGGGTTACAGACACATATTATGAACTGATTTTTGTAAGGAAAATTAAAACATGTTTTAAAAAATAAATGCAAGCAAAGACTAAACTTTTAATAGTAACTGTCTCTGGACAATAAGATCACAAATTATTTTCTTAATGTTTTTCTTTGTTAGATGTAATATGCACCCAGGAGTCCAATGTTGTCTGTTGCCTTTGACTCTCTGATTTGAAAAGACTGTCTGATTTGAAACTTTTTCCTCAGGATGTCGGAAGCCACATTCTCTCACAGTCATTGGCATATGTAGTAAAGGACCTGTGTTCCCCAACTCAGATGTAGAAAAAAACTGTCTCTTCCCTCTTTCCCTCTGCTGCCCTAGATGCCCATTCTACTTGCTTGCTGCCATGTCAGTTTGACTGCAGCCTGGGAAGGGCCTTGAGCTAGATACATCTGGTTCCTTTGCACTCAGTCTCCAGACCCAATACATGGTCAGATGATGACACTTATGAATGGATGTGGGCGGACACTGGGATAGGAGGACCAAGCAGACAGGAGGAGGAAGATGGAGACAGGGGAAGACTACAGGGAGAGACAGATAAATGTAATAAGGGCCATTTGAGGGAGAGCATGGAAGCCTCAAACAGCAAAAGGTTCCTAAAATATATACATACGTGATTTAAATGACCGCCAGTCACCAAATATTGGGGAAGATAGAGCCCCAACAAGACTTTTCTTGCTACCAAATGAAGTTACTGGCACCAGGAATAATTTATAACTAATTTAGTTGTTGGCCAAAGGGGTCCCATGGGAACTGATGAGCAACCCAGGTTGTTGCCAAGACTCTAGGTTGTTCTCCACAACCTGACAGCAAGACCCCAGTGCTGAAGACAACACCTACACAGCTCACTGAACTTGGAGAACTCAAGCTGGTGCCTACATAGGCCTTCCCCCTTGTTCCAGTGTCTTTGATACAGGAAGGTACTCTTCATGCTATCAAAGAAGAAACAAATTCCAACTCATCCACAAACGCTTTGTTCTACAATGGTGCCCTGCCTGCAAGATATGCTAAGGAAATTGTGGCCCAAACCTTGCGGGAGTATTTGGGAGGACTTTGTTATAAGGCAAGAGAAAATGAATCATCCTGATTAAAAATAAACATGGTTGCAATCAAAGAAGGAGTCTGGCTTTATTTGTTAGTTTCTTGTTTTCTTGGTTTTTTTTTCCTCCTTCCTTTCCTTTCCTTTTTTTTTTTTTTAATCATCAGAATCACAGAGTTGAGAAGAATTACTCAGGATGCCAGGAATCCCCCTTAGTGGACTTGTCTAGTAGTATATGCACATCCCCTGTCTTCGGCTTCTGCTTTCCCTAGACTCCCATGTATCGTTTCCTATTGCCAATGGTTAGTAAGATATAGACAATGCAAGATTTTTGAGCAGAGAGTCTGTGTAAAGACAGGATTCTGTGCTTCTGCAAAAGTTCGCTTACCCACTGGCATTGCTTTAACAAGAAAACTCACTGTGCTTTTGAAGGCATCATTGGGGGATAATTTAGAATTTTGCAGGGAGATTTTTTTTACCTTGAAATTCTTCATCATAGAACTAGGACAGCAGCCTGGAGGTGGTATGCAACTGTACCCTCAGCTTTCTAGAGGCTGATGAAAAAGAGGTTCACTGTGAGTTTGAGGTCGGCAAAGGCTACATGAGACCCTGTATCCACAAAATACAAATACACATGCACACACATTAAGTATATATACATAGAATTACATATATATATATATATATAATGTGTGTATGTGTGTGTATGACAGATAACAGCATCAATTACTTAGCAAATAGTATAATAAATGGATTAGGTTCCCGAAACACCAAATGAGTCATCTGGTCCTTGCTCAAGCTCTACTCAGAGATCCAGAATCGGAATCTTAAGATGAGGAGAAAACAATGGGGAACAGGAGGAGAGCTGAGTGACTAGACATCTAAATAGAGGTGCACAAGCATGTCCCATCCTGAACACATCCAGCATCACTCCCTACAAAGAGTCCCAGCACATGCATCACTTACCACTGATCCCAGATTCCATACGATGTGTCTAAATCAGGAATAACATGGTAATTTTCACAGTTACGGAGTGGAAAATATTTATAGTGTAGCAGCTGAATGTGTCTTTATTTCACATTCTAAGAATCACGCCGCCACACGACAGAAGCAAAAACAGTTTGAATGAGATGTGGGCGAGCCCCAGAATCCCTGCCTCCGAAGCGAGATAGCTTTTTGATAGAAAACACACTCCTCGTTCTTCGGGGTTGCTAGCCTATGGTGAGCTTAATTAAAATCAATGGAGAAAAAAATTGAATGCTAAGAAGAACTGTTTGGGCCTCATGAAATGTAAATGAGTCAAAATACGAAATACCCAAATAACCTTGGGTCGCGGACTTTGTGTAGTGATCACCTTATTGATCCATTGAAGGACGTCTTTCTTCTTTTCCGCTCTTCCGCCATCCCTGACAGAATTAGGATGCGATAAGGCCTCTGGATTCAAGCTGGAAATCCCACATTGTCTTTATTGGCACACAATGTCCCCATCTTTCAGTCACTTCCTCTTATATTTCTCTATTAGGCTCCCCTGCCCCCGTCTGTCTCTGTGCCTCTGTCTTCACACCTTCACAGGAGCAAACAAACCAGAAGTCTGCAGGAAAGGATTGAACTCTCCAGTGGCCTGGAACTGAACTTTGTCCCTTAATTCTAAATGTGAGGAAAGTGCCCATTTCTTCCTTCTTTCTCATCCGGACACAATTTCATTTTCTGCACGTGTAACTGAAGGTCATGAAAAAGAAAGCCGAACTGCAAATGTGCCTTAACCAGCCCTTCTTTATTCTAAGGTCATTCACTAGCAAATATACGATTAACAAAAACAGTTGAAAACCGCACCCCCTGCCCCTCCTCGCTGGGTCCTTTAGCATGTGACTTTGGACTTTGCACCACTCACACACACAGAAAAACCATACTTCCTTTAATTCTTCTGCTTTCATTGATGTAGAACTGTCAGGTTCGAGCTTGGGAGCCAGTGGTTTAGCATTTCAAACTTACATCCCCTTGGTCAGTTGAAGATGCTCAGACTAGGTTGTGGAGGATGAGTGACGTAAGAGAAGCTTGTTGTCTTTTCTGTCCAAGTGGAAGCATGTAAGGCAACCATTCCTAAAGCGATGAGTCAAAACCAGTAGAGCCACCTAGTCTCCCTAGAGCTGTCCTCAGACTCACAGCCTTCAGATGCTTCTTGTCAAGGGCTGCTGAGGGTTTTGTGGTTCCATTGCACACCATCATGATGGCCGGAGATAACTGGCACACCCATGCGCAGTTCACACTCTCTGGGAAAGGAGACATAGGTAAAAAAAAAAATGATTTGGGAAGTAAGCTAGTAGTGTGTGTGTGTGTGTGTGTGTGTGTGTGTGTTTATGTGATAAAAAAAGACCCAGTTGGTATACCTCTGTCTCGGCAATTAAAGGTCATATCTATTTCTCTGATTATTGGGTAACTTCCCCTCAGAAATGCATTCGTCTGCTCCCTTAACAACTCTCTGTCAAACAGCGATGGCGTACTTGACACCACGGATGTGAAAGTGAGTCAGCTGGACAGAACTGAATCCGTTCCTAAGACTACTTCCCACCCGCTAACATGTTGTAAGACGTCCTTGATGAATGATGGCTCTGCTGAAAACATGAAGTGGTGTTTCTCTGCCACCATCAGCTATTAGACTTTGTAAATACTAGTCTCAGCTTAATCATCTATTAAACATGCTCCAAGTCAAAGGAGAGAAGGGATTTGGGTATTCCCCAGTCCCTATCGTCACACCTCAAGGGACCAGCTCCCTTTGAAATGTGATACTCTTGACACTGGCAGTATGGAAAAGTGAAGCACATGTCACTCAGTGGGGGCCAGGGACCTATATTATGTCCTACTGTTGGCTACAGAATTTTCAATATTCCCTTATCCTTTTCTGCTCCTATGTATGGCAGCTTATAGCTGTGGTAATCATTTCCTGTGTTTGAAAAAGAGATGAAAGCATCCATGGATGAAAGCAAGTTGGATTTAATCTCCTTCTCTCCCATCCAGTGAGCGGTACCGATCATTTTCAAAAAAAAAAAAATACCAAAAAAAAACCCCACAAGACTTAAGCTCATCTTTGTCATGAAAAAAACTAGTTTCATAATAATCAGATGGGCAATTCCTAGTGTATACAATTCTAATATAATTACCAGGAGGAAATGTAGAGGGAGTTGCAGGTTGGAGATAAAGAAAAGCCTGTGAATTTTGTATTAATGTCTCAGACTCTCTTATTTGTGCAAGTAATCAATCTTTCAGGGAGTAGAATAGTAATTCTTTGTGGGGGAGAAAAAATGACAAGATTCAGAGGAAGAAGAAAGATAATCTGAGTTCCATTCGGTACACAGCAGGTCAGCTGTGATTGACAAAGCTCATCACAAAACTCTGGCTCACGGAGTAATCCCAGTAGCAGAGTCTCATTTACAGCCAGAGCAGTATTAATGACATGTTTAACAGCTGCTTGTTGACGTTCGGAATCTGCATTAACCCGCAGAGCAGTGAACAGAGAAATGAGGGAAAGTCTTGAAATCAGGCCTCCGTTACTCTGACAGGCCAGGTGAAAGGCTTGCCTGGAGGTCGTCAGCAGGCAAGTAAGAGGCTCAGAAGGCGGAGGGTTCAATTGCATGGAAGGACCATCTCCAGGATGACAGGGTCTGATCAATAAACACAAGGCTACAGAGGCAAACCCCCACATGTTCAACTCAAACAGTGAGACGGGAAGTCAGGCGAGCAGCGTGAAGTCCTAGCTGGAGACACCAAATATTATCCTGGCTTCAGAGCTACCGGAGAGCAGCTCAGTGTTGGATCCAGGGGAGGCTATAGCATTGGGAAGATGAAATGATGTATGAGCAGACTCCTTTACCCCAGGGAATAGTATTTACTCATCTCAGCTGGAAAAGCAATGGAGTACAGGAATCATGGCTTATATTCTAGACTTACTAGAATCTTACAGAGTTAGCAGTGAAGAATGACTAGATGGTTTGCTCCAAGTACAGCTCTCAGTAGTGGCTCGTGTGTTCTGTGGAACTGAACCTCTAGCCTGGCATGGGAAGAGGACATCTGTCATTCTGAGCAAAGAACGAAGACTTAGAGGAAGAGGCAAGGGAATCACAGGGTTCCAGTTTTTCTACACTTAAAGTAATAACCTCTAGCATTTTACGTGAAGCCTTGTGTTTTTATTTAAACAATGAGGATGATACATATCTCATAAAGTAGCTATAAGGATTAAAATAAACACCTACAAGCCCAGCACCAGGGAACCCTCCACAAAAAGCAGGAAAGAAAAAAGACCATCATTCTTACCAGAGTCAGTCACTATCAGAGACTTAGATAAAAGCCCCAATCTAACCAGAGGACCCATCAGCACACATTGCCACTAAAACTCTCGTGCACTTTGCTAGAAGGTTAGCTCTGCGAAACCACTTCATTTTCCTCCTTACCCATGGATTTACAGCATTTATAGCAAATGCTGAAATTCATCGTCTAGAACATAGTATCTGCTCAGAAAACATTTGAAGAGTCATCTTCTACCTGACCTTTTGTTTTTCTCAAAATCTGCACTAGCTCCTAATGACAGCTGGGTCCCTGGATTTTAAGGCTGTAGACTTAAGTGCTCTACTCTGTCATCTTCCAAATAAGGACCTGAGCCATGAGAAAGGCTGCCTTGTCCTAGGCAAAGCAAGTTGAAGCACAGGTGTGTCACTGACATTGTCGTTTCTCACTGCACGAGGCACTCAGGCCAAGGGTTCATCAGGCCACGGAATCTCCCGCTTGTCTCATCAGCAGAGCAAGGCTCTCAAGTCATTCATCTTCCAAGTCATTTTGTTTCTCATTGCTTCATCATTGCCCTTCCATTTCTGAGTAGCTCTTCCAAAGATGTGCTTTGCCGTCCCATCGTCACGTGACTTCGCTTGGAAATAAAAATAGTTCCCTGAGCAAAGCAACAAGCCGACTAAGTGATATCTGCAGTACTTACCCTCTGTCCAATAAGAGGGATTGGAGTGGAGTCCCGTGGCACCAGCAACGATGCTTCTCAGGGGAGCAGGGTCCTACCAGAGAATCCAGGAAACCAGAGGGAGAAAGAAGTATTATGCAAGAAAGCAGAGGGACTCTAAGAACAGAGGAGTGAGAAAACAAAGCAATTGTGTAGCATTTTCAAATGTCGGCCTAGCGTCTTGCTTGCTATTCCCCACAATCTTACAGCATGAGTAACAAATGCATGGCAGTCATGCATTGCATAATAGCAGGGCTTTATTCTGGAGTACATCATCATGTAATTAAGTTGTGTGAAAGTAACACAATATGCTTGCAGAAACCTAGATATTATCAATTACTGCCTAGCTCAGGCTTTGTGACAGCCTGTAGCGCCTAACCTATAAAACGGAACCACACGACACCATGCTGAACGCTACGGGTAACTGTAACACAATTTTAAGTACTCTTACATCCAAACATGGCTACACATAGGGAAAGCATTTTAAAATACCAAGAGACAGGGATATTTCAGCCTCATCATAATGTTATGGACCCCTCGTCGTATGAGATCGTTGACTGAAAACCATGGTCCTGTGACTGTATTCACCTGTTCTGAAGGAAAATACAAGTGCTCAAGGCAAAAGGAATGACCATAGTGGTTTATTCTCCCAATGCCAGCGGGACGGGAACAGAATGCCCGTCAGAAGTCCTTTCCACCTAGGACACTAGATTCCTCTGATCTGTAGTTTTGCTTTTTGAGATTTCACTTATCCATGGCCAAGCATGTTCTGAAAGTATTAAGTGGAATATTTTAGAAATAAAAAAAATAGGTTGTAAACACTATGTCATCCTTTGTATATCAATGAACTCTCCTTGCAACCCTCTCCCTCTCTCCGTATTTTTGTATGGTCTACCCACTACTAGCCACATGGTACTAGGGCATATCAACATGATAGTATTAAATGTTTGCATTCAAAGTAACCCTTATTTCATCCATCAATTCCCCTAAAATAACTAATGCTGACAATTGGAATATGCCAGAGAAGCTGTGATATGCTTCCTTGGAGTAGTAAGGTAAAAGTTCTCAACTTTATAAGCCAAGAAAAATAATGGTTGAGGTTGGGATAAGAATACATACCCTGCCTGTGAAATTTCATCCTTCAAATGTCGCTGCAAGAAGTCGTGGCTGTAGAGGATGTTAAAGGCTGTGCCCTTCCCTTCCTTCCATCTCATCAGATGAGTCCAATATTATCACACAGCCATAGGAAAACAGGGTGTAATACAGCAAGCTATTCCGAGAGGACCTGCATCTGCTGTCTGTCATCACTGTTGACTGCCATCCCTGATGTATTTTATTACTAGTACCATTAATGTCTTGCTTAATTCATAAGTTAGCCTTTATTAAGCATATGGAAGCCAAACAAACTGTATATCTATTGTTTGGTACCATCCTGTGGTTCCTGTCACTCACTAAGCATCATAGAAGAGATCCCCTATAGAGGATACAATGAACACTAATAGAGTATAATAAGTTGCCTCAGTCACTAAAGCCTTATTGGTGTTAATATTCAGAAAACAAGAAGAGTCATGGCTGGGAATTTGTAGGTCCCAGAATATAGACATTGATCTCTCTTTGCCACAGAAAGTATCTAGTATCTGAAACAGCCCAACACCTTCATAGGACTCTACCACTGCGGGCAACACCTCGTGCGTTTCTCTATTTTGCATTTAGGTAAAAAGTTCAAAGATCTAGCCATGGCCTCTTATAAACAGTTCATTCACATGGCCAGAAAATCACTTAACTTCTTTGGTGGCATGCAGAAGAAGGTAATTAGACATTCCTAAAAGTCTGAGCCGTGCCAGGACTCCTTTCTCTGACTTTGTGATCCCTTCCCTCCACCACTTCCATCTGCCCACAGTCATCAAATCCTTTTGGAAACTCTTAAAATGTTTTTACATATAAACAGATTTGGCTCGCATTTTTCTGTACACATATACATATTGTTGTGCATGTAAATGCTCACTTTACACACGCATCTGTATGTGTCTTTTCAAATTTGTCTCTAAAGTTCTGTTCCTCATTCTTTCTTCAGAGAGCTGACTTCTGAAGCCAGGAGTTGTCTTGTTCTTGTTTCAGTTGGTTATCCTTCTGGTCACTCACAGAAAGTCGTGTTTGTATCAAAGCAGCAGTAGCAGCGGCAGGTGGGAGTTGAGCAGAAGATGGGCAGGGATGTGTGTATGGGATTGATGCGGCATAGGGGAAGGGTGGAGCTGAGGTTGCTACCTTAGGACAGTCTCTGTTTTAAATTAGTAAACAAGCAAACCTGTAACAGCATGTAGGGATGTGTGTTTGTGGTCTCCTGTGAGTCCTCTATGCTCCAGAACATTGTCCTTCAACTATGGTCTATCTCTCAGCATTGAAGTGTGGAGTTCCTCCTTCTCCAATACATAAAGAATGTTGAGGACTTGACTTGTTTTACAAAGAGGCTAAATATTCTCCTAATATATATTCATATATTTCATATATATTCATATAAATATATATATATACATCTGGAATAACAGCTGTTTCAGTTTTCTAGTGCTGTGACAAAACATAATGACTGAAATAATCTGTAAAAAGAAACATTTAACTGAAGACTTATAGGTCCAGAGGGTTAGAGTTTGTTCCTCATGGTAGATATTATGGCAGCAGGCAGGCATTCTGCTAGTGTAGTAGTTAAGAGCTTATGTCCCAAGCCACAAACAGAAACAGAGAGAGAACACTAAGAACGGCATAGGCTTTTGGAAACTCAAAGTCCTCCATTGAGCCCACAGCTCCTAATCCTGCCCTAAGAGTTGCACCAACAATGGACCAAGTATTCAAATATATGATCCTATGTNGTTGAGCAGAAGATGGGCAGGGATGTGTGTATGGGATTGATGCGGCATAGGGGAAGGGTGGAGCTGAGGTTGCTACCTTAGGACAGTCTCTGTTTTAAATTAGTAAACAAGCAAACCTGTAACAGCATGTAGGGATGTGTGTTTGTGGTCTCCTGTGAGTCCTCTATGCTCCAGAACATTGTCCTTCAACTATGGTCTATCTCTCAGCATTGAAGTGTGGAGTTCCTCCTTCTCCAATACATAAAGAATGTTGAGGACTTGACTTGTTTTACAAAGAGGCTAAATATTCTCCTAATATATATTCATATATTTCATATATATTCATATAAATATATATATATACATCTGGAATAACAGCTGTTTCAGTTTTCTAGTGCTGTGACAAAACATAATGACTGAAATAATCTGTAAAAAGAAACATTTAACTGAAGACTTATAGGTCCAGAGGGTTAGAGTTTGTTCCTCATGGTAGATATTATGGCAGCAGGCAGGCATTCTGCTAGTGTAGTAGTTAAGAGCTTATGTCCCAAGCCACAAACAGAAACAGAGAGAGAACACTAAGAACGGCATAGGCTTTTGGAAACTCAAAGTCCTCCATTGAGCCCACAGCTCCTAATCCTGCCCTAAGAGTTGCACCAACAATGGACCAAGTATTCAAATATATGATCCTATGTGGGCTGTTCTTTCTTAATCTCCTTTTGAAGGAATGTGACCTAAGTTCATACTGGGAATCTTCACTAGGTGTTTCCTCCATGCCATGCTCTCATTCAGGACCAGCACATCAGACTCAAGAAGAGATGGCATTGAGCCAAGTGCCACTCAAAGAGCTCACAATTTAGTGAAGAACACACAAGGTGATTTCAAAAGGAGAAGTGTAGCGGTGACCTGATCCAGGTCTTATTTCATAGAGGATAGTGATGGAGTCTATTACAGGCCAGGGATGCTTTCATTCTCACATCCTCCTGGAAACCTCATGACTGATGGAACAGCTAGAAAAGGAAGGTGTGTCCTAGAGAAACTGATGGAAGACATATTGGTAGGTAGATTTGGGAACTCCAAGGGGAAAATAAATCACGCCTACCAACAATCAGCTTATGATTAGTTCTTTTTTGTCCCCTGTGGAAAGCTAGTTTATTCTCAACCTTTATCCAAACCTTAAAATACATTAATGGTGCTCAAACATTTCTGTGGCCTTCAGGAGCCCTGATTCTTCATCTTTTAGTATGTAGTTAATTTAGAATATAAGTTCAATCATGAAGCCATCATGGCCAAAATAGCTTTCCTCAAGTCCCCTCTAAGCCAATTTTTTTTTCAATTTCTTTGGAAAGTATACTACTAGTATAGACCCTAAAAATACATCCCCCCAATAACTATGCGAATTTCATTCTCCTTGTGTTCATTCAGACTGGAAATCGCTATAAACTTCGTATACCAAAGCATACTTGCTCACCCAACTAAACTTTGTTTTCAGCCCTAGAAAAGAATAAGTTTCTCTCAAGAGTGCAAGATCAGTGCTGGATTTCACCTCTCCTTTTGTTTGCTGTGATGGATAATGTATGAAGTGTCTGAAGATATTTTTTTTCTGTTAGAACATACTTCATTTGATTTTTTTTAACTTTTACTTATTTTCAATATATTTTAAATGAAATATATTTATATAACGTCCCCTTTTCCTCCCTCTAACCTTTTCTATATGTCCCCTCATTCTCTCAGATCGATAGCGTCTTTTTCTCTGATTATCATTGTTACATATAGGGAGATGTACATAAACAAAAAATGCTAAATCCATTTTTGTTACTTGATATTGTTTTAGGACTAATGAGTTTGCACTTGGGTGCTCATCTCTAGGGGAGGCTCATTCTCCCTCCTTCTGCATCATTGGTCCTTTGTCTAGGAGTGGGAGTCAGATTCCTCCTTTTCCACAGTAGCATGTCTATTATCATTGTCATTGTTCAGGTCTTGTTTAGATAGCCATTTCTTGGAGACACGGTCTCATAACAGACTTCCTGGTTCTCTGATTGTAACAATCTTTACGATCCCCAATCTAAACCTTAGGTTCAGGAGTTATGGTCTAGATATATGTGTTCCAGCTGGGCTTCCCAGGATCTCTTGGTCTCTGCACCGGTACAACTGTTGCTTTGTATCATCCTGTCCATCTCCATTGCTTGTTAAGAAAAGCTCATTTTATTGTTGCTGTGGTTTGTTTGTTTGTTTTGATTTTTGTGTTTTGAGACAGAGTCTCTATTCATAGCCCTGGCTGTGCAGGAACTTATTAAGTAGACCAGACCTGGCCTTGAACTTCCTGAGATCTGTCTGCCTCCAGAGTGCAGGAATTAAACGCAGGAGCTACCATGCCTGGCCATGTGACCACCTTCTTTAGTGAGGGGTGAGAATGATGCTTATCTATGGGTGTGAAGAGAAGCTTTAGGATGCAGATGGGAATTAGGCTGGTCTGGAAAAGTGGTAGTGGGTTCTCTTTTAAAGTTCATGATCTCACCAGCCCCAAATAGTTGGCAAGGGTTCTATTGTTAGGCATGATTCCCTCATATTGAGTGGATCTGGAGTCCAACTAGATAGTTATTGGTTGCTGTCAACATATGAATGTCATTATTGCACCTTTAGAGATATCTTACCATGC
This sequence comes from Bramus lutescens, assembly GCA_001685075.1. NCBI lineage: Eukaryota > Metazoa > Chordata > Mammalia > Rodentia > Cricetidae > Bramus > Bramus lutescens. Next base: position 369,807 of record LOEQ01001554.1, read on the forward strand.
TGGTCATCGTATTCACAGGCATCACAGCTGGATAGAATTACTGACTGCGTCTCTCACTAAGTAGCTGGCCTTCTTTACAAAAGTGCCAATACTACTTTAAAAGTCTGGCTTCACATTTCCAAGTGAGAATTCACTGCTAAATGAGGACCTCGTGAAGTATACTGGAGTGTTGCTGATTTGTTTGAGGTGAAGATGAAACAAATGGGACATTGAGAGGATACCATCTATATGTGGGTCATGACGGGGTAGTTTACCTATGCAAGCTAACAACGAAGTGCCTTAGAGATATGAACAGAGACTTGGACATTGCACAAGTTCTGCCCAAGAACATGATAAAATCTCGTGGCCTCATAGAGTAAGAAAGCACATGGCAGTTTTGATTATGAAACACATCAGTAGGGTCACCATGAGATAACAGAGTGGGGAGGAAGACAATGTTGAACTTTTATGTGAATATTCACTTATGTTCTCAGAAAAAAATTCAATACCCTTAACATCCAAACCCACTCCTCACTGAAGCATGATTAATAAAATCTCAGAGGCAGATATTGGGGTTCAACCTGAAGACCACATAAGCAAAGCACTGGCTCTTATTTCACCCTTAGTCTGAAAATGGTAATCCTGCCTCCAGGAAATCTCAGAATGAGATTGAGATTGAGAGCCATCACCTCCCATTTTATAATCCTCTCTAGTTCTGGGGTTAAGGGTGTGCACCACTATCACCTGGTTTCTATGGTAAACTAGTGTGGCTATTGGGATTAAAGGTGTGTGCCATTGCTGCCTGGTCTGTAAGGCTGTCCAGTGCTGCTGGTTTACTTTTTTGATCTTCAGGCAAGCTTTATTTATTAAAATACAAATGAAATTCCACTACATATTCTCATGAGAAGTTTTAAGAATTTCTTAGGCTACCGTAGTGAAATCAATGCTATTCTCTAAATAATCTCCTTTAACTTTAAGCTCCAACTGCACAATCAAATCTTACTTCCTACTTATTATGATAGAAGCAATGATAGTGTGACTAGCTTTTGTCAATGACTATAACCAGCAAAGCCGTTTCCAAATTGAAGCTCTTGGATTTCAGTCACGATTCATCACCTCCTGGACCATTTGCTATGTCCATGCTAGGAATAATGTTGTCAAGGCACCCGGCTCCTTCGCTGATCACCATGAGCTGATGTAGGAGGGTCATCTGTTTATG
>LOEQ01001554.1:373567-395263 GCA_001685075.1 Bramus lutescens
GGGGTATAAGCTAGCCGTGCGGGAGCCGGGCAGGACGAAAAGCAGGGCCCGCTCCCCTTATTACTACAATGAGCTATGACCCCTTGCTGACACTCAATGGATGTTCAGTGTCAGGATTTTAGTGAGTATGGTGGTTTGAAAGAAAATGGTCCCCAAAGGGAGTGGCACTTTTAGGCACTATGGCCTTGTTGGAGTAGGTATAGCCTTGTTGGAGGAAGTGTGTCACTGTGGAGGCAGACTTTGAGGTCTTAACATATGTCCAAGATCTGCCCAGTGTTGCAGAACACTTCCTGTTGCCTGTGCATCAAGATGAAGGAATTCTCCGCTCCTTTTCTAGCATGTCTGCCTGTATGCTGCCTTGCTTCCCGCCATGATCATCATCGCCAAAACCTCAGAACTGCACGGGAGCCACCACAATTAAATGCTCTCCTTTGTAAGAGTTGTCATGCTCTTGGTGTCTCCTCATAGCAACAGAAAGCGTATCTAAGACAGTGTATTAAGTCATTAAAATATAAAAAGCTATTTTTCTTTTAACCACAGAACACATTCATAGATCCTGACTGATTCATCTGGAAAACATCACAGGATCTTGAAGTCTGAGGGAAAAACACAAAGGAAATCTAATTTTTGACTTCAGTGCTCATGGAATTTCTTCACAGCAGTAGGTGAATACTTGGGCCAAAGACAATAAAATCCTCAAAAAATTTCAGAAAATTGCTATTATGATTTCCTTTATTATTCCTATTATGTATTTTTGAGTCCCACCTCATTCCTCCATCCATAAGGTAATATAGCATAGACTCCTAAAATAGTATATAAAACTTATATTTGCTAACATATTTCTACATCATATTTTTAACTAAATAACTATGATGAAGTTAATCATAGATAATTCCACTACCCACTGTATGTATTATTATAGAGGAATGAGGAAATATATGCATAAGAGAAATATATAGGGCACTAATAATTTGTGTGAAGCTGAGTAGGTTGTATTTATAATCCATGGGTTTTAGAAACATAATTCCTGAACATAAATGTAAGCCCTTGATTTTTTTTCTCTATATGGCTCCATAAAATAGAGGGGTATAATGCACAAGAGTTAACATTTGGTTTTCTTTGAAGAGAGGTATATAGAATATTAATGGGCATCCCGCCTATTCTCTGTCTCATGCTCAGCATTTTCCTGCTTGTTGTGTGTGAAGAATCCTCAGTATGTGCTTTGGGACTCTAGAGAGTGACTATGTACTCATGGAGGAAAAGAAAATTTGATGCATGGTATTAGATTAAGTGTAGCTTTCCCTGTAGTCCTGGCTGAGACCCCAAAGGATGGAACAGTGTGGAGACAATCTCTTCCTTTCTTTTCAAGATGTGGACAAGATGTTGCCATCAATTTATGGAAGACAAAATGAATGCATCATCTCATAGCTCTGCTACTTAGAAGTCCAGGCAAGTTAGATGTCTCCTCGGCTGCTGGCCCACTGTCTCTAACAGTGATAGGTGGATTCTTTTATAGTACCCACTTCTCTCATATTGTCTTCTGTCCCATCTATCCTGACTCTGGCCAGATCTGGAAACTTTCTCATGGCTCATGGGATGAGACTGGAGATGATGAAAGAATCCAGGATTATGTCCCTAGTTTATAGGCCATCACCTTAATTACAACTGCCAGTCCTCATTGCCATAAGCTATTAAAATATTCGTTGTATCTGGTCATTGCAGTGGGGGCATTTGGGGTGAGCCATTCTTTATGCACAAAACCATGACATCCTGCAATCAAACCCTAAGCTGATTTATCATCTACCTACCATACTTGGGGACTAGAAGCTGATCGAAAAGAGGTTGGCCTGAAGACATACAGGGTGGACGTGAACCTACTCTGTGGGAAGATAATGAGATGTTTATTCCTATTACATACCAAGCAGGAGAATCAGTGTTCTAAAGAATGGGAAGAGCCTGTGCAGGTACATGGCCTGTGTCCCTGGAATTTGAGCCTCACAGAAACCCTCAGAATGCTGAAGAACAGAAGATTACTTTAGCCACAGAGATATGAAGAGAGGCTGTAGTGAGAGATGACTGTGCTCTTAATGCTGAACATATCACACGTATTTTTCCTCAGATGCCAGGAAAGCTTGACAGTAGAAAAAAAAATAATCCAGATTAAGGGCAAGGTGCTGGCATATTGGAGGTGAGATGAAAAACATGGCAGCCAAACTGGTGAATAATGAGTGTAGCAACTCCTCATACAAGTGCCTGTAGAAGTGTCTCATGAGAGAACACGTATGTCCCACACAAGGGATTCCACAACTGAGTTGCAAAAATCAAAACAAAGAAGAAACTTACTCATAAAAAAATTCTATCTCTAGTAGACCTGAAAGGAGAAATTTGAGGACAGAAGGCATTCTTGTTTGTTTGTTTGTTTGTTTGTTTGTTTGTTTGTTTGTTTTAATCTGGCAAGGCAATTGACCTGCCTTTCTCACTGCGGCTACAATCTTGTGTGGGTCTTGAGATATGGGCAGAAGATCTTCCCAATGATAGGTAATGTGTTGTACATCTGAGAACTAGCTGCTCCTCTGGCAGAGACCACAGAACATGTGGGACCTTCCTGTATTGTTAATCAGGCTCAGCAAAAGGTACCCATCAGACCCTGTCTGGAGCTGTCTAGAAAAGTAAAGAAAGTGTTCCCTAAGTGTCCAGCACAAGTGAACACGCCACAAATAATGTCCATCATTCTTACCAGAGGCAACTAGAGACTCAAATGCTCCAGTCTGACCAGAGGACCTCAAAAGCATCCATCATCACCAAAAAGTCCCTCCCTTTAATAGAATGCCATACTATGTGTTTATTTCATGGGACAAACTTCTGAAAACCAAGGCACTATTACATCTATGACACTCAGGATTCTGGTCTGTCCCCTGCTAACTGCTTTGTATGTTTTTTATAAATATTTATGTAACTATCTGCTATATTGGACAATATTAGTTGGAACATACTCAGTATTCACAAAAGGTAGGATGGTTTAAATAAAGGAGCAATAGAATATCTGTTTTCACAAATTATCATAATTCATTACACTTCATGTTCTTTTAGAAGATACTCTAAAAAACAACAGTATCTGCAGACTTGTGAATTCCCTAAACCCTATCCTGTCTCCCTCATCCTCAATGTTACTTTTGATCAACAGGACAAGAGCATTAATGCTGAGGTTTCAAAGATATTATAAGCATAATGAAAAATAAAAATGGCCAATGTGGAGGAATCTTCATGGTATATGATGAATATCCAAGAAATGGCACTTAATACTGTATACGAATGCTTTGCTTAGGACTATGTGCAAATATCTTTGCGTATCGTTGGAGAGGAGAACAACCAAAGTTTACTAATTCCACAAACTTTTATCAAAGCTCTAGATGCTGGAATTAAAAGGTTAGGATGATATAGATTGTAGCTTTGGACATAATTTATTCAGAAGAGGCAATCAAATATGTGTTTAGTTCATTGGGGGTAAAAGATGAAAAGTATACAGAGTGTCCATTTTCTTATCTAAATATGCAAACCACTTCAATTCACAAATAGAAAATCACTAAGACGCATGGGACATTGTAAACCAGGAAGAGGGCATGACTTCCACAAAAGTGAGAAAAGGGAACATCTCCACTGAGTCCTGAAATCCAGGTGAACACATCAAAGCTCCATCTATGATAGACCAGAACCTCTGGTTCTCTGAATGGCTGTATTTGCACTGTGAGAGACAGGGTGTTGGGAGGTTCATTTCTTAGGCCACTGAACAGGATAGAGAAAAAGTTTCCCCTTTGTACTGGTTTGAATAAAAATGACTTCCACTGGCTCACAGATTTGAATACTTGGTCACCAGGGAGTGTCATTATTATAATGCGTGGCCTTGCTAGAGTAGATGTGACCTTGCTGGAGGAACTACATCACCTGGGGTTGGCTTCAGGCTTTCAAATGCTAAAGCCAGGACCAGTATTCTCTTGCTGCCTGTCCATCCAGATGTAGAAGTCTCCATTACTTCTCCAGTACCATGTTTGCCTGTGTGCCTCCAAGCTTCCCACCATGATAACTTTGGACTGAACCTCTGAACTACAAGACAGCCCAAAATAAATGTTGCCGTGGTCATGGAGTCTCTTCACAACACTGACTAAAACATCCTTAGACTGTATTTAGCTAGCATATCACCATATCAAATAAATTGATCACATGGAGGCCAAGAAAGAGTAGACAGCTCTCTGCCGCAGATCACAGGTATGTTGAGTTTTACAATTTCTCCAAACTGTCATCCCCTGGTTTAGAATCCTGGCTCCTGAACAGAGCCGATCTGAGGTTGCTCTGCGGCCTGCTGCTAGACTGAGTCCTGAAGAAGGATGCTTAAAAGAAATCCCACACTAGCTCAGAATTGAGTATAATAGAGGGTTATTTATTTAGGGGTAGACTCACAAATCACAGTCCTCTGCTGGAATGGGAAACAGCAACCAAATCTCGCAGCTGGAAAAGAGGCCGGATGTGCACTTTACTTGGGATATAGAGTAGAATAGGCCACGCCCAAGTGGGAGAGTAACTTAAAGGCTACTGGCAGTAGGGATACCTACAGCAGAGTCCCTTCTGACATGCTTCTCTGGCAACTTATATCAAATTGTGTTCCACTAAATGTGTCCTGCCAAGTTCCATACATTTTACCTTGGATTCATAGGATAGGAAGATGTGTAACATTTGCTTCCAGCTAGTCTCATGGGAACTATGGCTCTAAAAGTATCTAGTCAGTTCTGTCTCTTTATAAAAATATTTCTCCCCACCCCTCAGCTTACCTGCCAAAGACGAGATCTTCCATTTGAGGCATTCTGCAAGCAATCCACTTATTGACATTCCTCTGCCTTTCCCTAAATTAAATGGTGTGCGCCTTGCCTAAGGACTGTCTGCTAATTAAACAGAAGCCGAAAGAGTTAATTTCCTTATTTGTCTGCTACTCACTAAGACAGTGGTAGTTATGGACACAACATCATTACTAATTGCTTCTTAGTTAACTGGGATAAGTTGTGGTGCTATTATAAATATTCATTCCTTTCTCAATCGGGGAGATTATATTATCTTCAGTCTGTAACATCAAAGTTAGCCAATGATTTAGAATGAATACCAGTTTTGGTCATATGACTTCCTATGACCAAATAAACGAGGAAGCAGGAGAACATGGAAACATGGCACTTACAGTGGCAGGCGCTGGGTTCAGTGAGCATCTCTGGAGGGTTCTGGTTCCTTGTGTCCCGAAACCAAGATCATACAGAGAAACATGGGTAGAAGCAGAAGAACTATGAAAAGATGGACTTCCAAGAGAGGAAGATGCAAGGGCAGGGAGAAAGTTGAGAGACTGAGATGTCCTCTTGCATAAGGAGTTGGAACTTTTGGACCACCTAGCCAGGGCTTTCTGGCACATGCTCCGTCCGCTCTGTATAGTTTCCCAAGTAACTTTATGGGTCACCTGCTTCAATCAACATCTTCAATCTCCACCCTCATCTTAGTAGCAAAATGAGTCATGGGTCACTTTCAGACAGCTGAAGTGCCTCTGCCTGTGCCTTGGCTGGGTTTAGTAGGCTCAGGGAGGGGGATTTCTAACCTCCCACTCTGAAAGATCACTTCTTTCGTTTATAAGTGTAGTAGTTTTTCTCCGAAGCTTCCTGGTCTTCGCTCTTCGCCATATTTGCTACCTCCACAACACTAGGCAAAAGATGTGAAACTCATGTGTGTTCCAGCCTTCTCTTGATACTATAACTTCAGCCTTGTAGCATCCCAGAAGGAGGCCCTGAGAAATGTGGCTGACTTGTAGTGGGCATATGGAAGGACCGCAAAGTTAGTAATAATACAGGTTTTTATAAAATTCCAAGAATGGGAGTCATTGCCACTACCATGCAATTTAGACTAAATTCTTTCACATCCTAGCTCCCATATGCTGACTTCAGCTCTCAATAGGATACTAGTATAACTTTCAGTATATATGTCTCACTAAAGGTATAAAATACTGGCCTGATCAAACTTTGTGACATGACAGAGAAAAGAATTCCCCCTTAGTGTCTGTGTGTATGTGCATGCCTGTGCGCGTGCGTGCGTGCGCGCGTGTGGGTGCGTGTGTGTGTGTGTGTGTGTGTGTGAAATTTTTTCTCTCAGTAGTTTGTGCCAGCATTGGATCTCCTCTATGAGGAATACTACATGCCATGATAATACAGGTCTTTCCCACACTCTCATCTCATGCTAGTTTGCCATGTTTGTATTCACTCAAAAATATCAAGTTCAGCACCATATCAGCTTCCCCAAACCATTAATATCTCAAAGCAGGATCATTCTAAAATGGACATAATTTTAAGAGGAACTACACCCTGCTCCAAATATCATGAGATTGTCAATACTGGTTTAAGGATCCCTTTTCTGCACTGCTTTTTAATTATTATCAAAAGATGAAATGTGCTGTGTTACTTGCTTTCAAACCCATTCCACCTCCTTCTTAGAAACACATTGTCCCGTTGTGAAGAATTATTTGTAAGGTAGTAACATACTGCTCCCAGAAGTACTGTATTTTTAATATTATTTGAGTAATTCAAGGGTGCACATTCAATAACAATGTGATTTTAAGACTGACAAGACACAAAGCAAAAATAACTAAATACATCTCTGAGTATAATAATAATTTAAAGGATTTCATTTATTCCCATATCTAGAATAAGGCTCCATAACATAACAATAAGGCTACATACATGGGTATGTAACTAATATTTTCAAATTTGTAAATCGAAATATAATAGCTTCTATAATTATAATTTGGAGAATTACAAAAACTTGAAACATATATTTGTTTGCTCTCTCTCCCCCCACCTCTGCCAGCTGCCTGTGGATCAGGATGGAGCTCTTAACTCTTTCTCCAACACCATGTCTCCCTGTATACCACCATCATGTTCCCCACCATGATGATTAATAGTTTTCTTTCCCTCCCCCGACCAATAATCCGTTTCTTTGTTGGAATAGAAAGAAAGCCAAATCAAACTGAACCGAAAAGGTATAACAGCAGGTTTATTGAGAGCAACTCCCTGATGGGTTCTTCATCGCAGAAATCGAAGCCAGAGAATTCGTGCCCTAAACGGAAGCAGGGAGATTTTATAGGTTAACAGGTGAGGGGTGGTGATGTGCCCACCAGCAGCTGGGTTTGTGCCCAAATACGGTGAAAACTGTTGGTAACTTCAGTCAAGTTTTTGCATCGATTTAAGATGTCTGTTGCCGCGGGCAAGGTTCCTCACTGCCCGCCTGTCAAGTGTGAAAGTCTAGAGCATGGGCAGCTGCAATAGCAACCAAGAAGCTAAGAATGTGGAACTGGGCGTTTGGGTGCTTTTCCTTCGTTCGTAGACTCTGTGAGTGGGTGGTGTATGGAGGGGGGGATATTGGAGCTTTCCTTACCATGGGGTGAACTAGAGGCTCCAACCAAACAATGATAATGAACTATCCCTCTGAAGCTATAAACTAAATTCCAATTAAACATTTTTGGTTTATTTATTTATTTACTTATCTGTTTTTATTTTTATGAGTTTATTGGTCATGGTATCTTTCCACAGCAATGTCTCAGTGACTAAGAATAAATGTCTTTCAGTCAAACTCTTTCTTAAATCTTACTTACATCTTTTAAAGAGATATAAAAGTATAAGAGAGTATTGTTGGGAAAAATTTAAACAGATTTGCTATACTCAACAACTTCATGCTTGTGGCCTGGAAAGGGGGACGGGAAGGGGGAACCCATGAGGTAGAAGCTTTCTGTTGCATTTATCTATGAAATGAAGGGATATAAGTGCAGAAAATGCACCATCGCAATAAAAGTCCAACATTAACATTTATCACTGCAATAAAAGATCAAATTAAGGCATATGTCCTTATAATACTGAAACTACTTAAAATTCAAAAATCACCGTTAGCTTTCAGCCTGTTTATGGATTTTTTTTATATAAAACAGAACTCAGGTCTCTCGAAGCCCTACTTAACACAGCTCATTGCACAAATGGCTAATTTAGACTCATTATCCACTTCTAGCATTTTATTAGTGTAATAATAATAAATTTATATACAAAAGTAACAGCATAAAACTAAAAAAAGTTTGTGGTCAAAAAAAAAACAGGAATGAAAATAATTAATGAATGTCAAACTAGCACCAGATTAAGTCCAAATAAGAATTCTCATGAGGATGTCATCAACAACAGAAATATGCATTCTGCCTGTCCTTCTGCACTCTCCTGGAGCATGCTTTGCCACAGACTTCCCAAAATACCCATTATCTATTGCTCAAGGCCATTTCTTTCTTTTCTTCTGAGTTAAGGTCCTCCCAGTACCAGGAACATCTGTGAAAGTCTCAGCATCAGCCAAACCCTCTGGCTTTTTCCATGATACCAAGGTCGTGGTCACTTTCAAGTACTCTTAAAAATGGGACGGTGACAAAATCTGGTTTTTCACTATGTTAGTGGTAAAGTAAGAAACTATCTTTAATGATTTAGCCATTGCATTATGAGAATTGGACGTGGTACTTTCTTGATAAAAACAGAGAAAGGGTAGCAATGGAAGGTTATGTTGTTGCTGCTGCTGCTACTGATGTTGCTGTGTTGCGGCAACTGGTGATGAAGATGATGCTGATGCTGTCTGATACAGAGTTGCAAGAAATTGCATCCCTCAGATTGAGAGAAAGGGGATTTCAGCAGTGGTTCAGTTACAAGACTTAAGAAGATCAAAATTGTTGACATTAATTAAAGGATGAAGCCCCAAATCTGTTAACTGCATAGTTGGTCATGGCTCCACCTCTGGTCTTGTCACACACATCATCTGGCCACTCTCTCTCTCTCTCTGTATCCCCATGTAATTGGTTGTCTTGTGTATCTCCACTGTAATTTGGGAAAAAGCCAACTGGGGTACTTGGGGTAGTGGTAGAGCCTATGGGGAGGTCTTCAGGTCAATGGATACATGTCCTTGAAGGGTGCTGTGAACTTGGTCTTTTCCTCTCTATCTTTCACTTCCTGGACATCGCTAAGGAGTGCTGCTCCACCACACGCCTCTGCAATGACATACTTTATTTCTACAGGCCACAAAGCATCAGGGACAACCAATAAAAATTGTTCTCCCTAAAAGAGCTGGTTATCTCAGATACTGGTTCAGATAAAGTTGACTAACACACTCTCCAAACATCCTAGGTTGAAGTAAACCAGAATATAACCGTAACTGGAAATAGGAAATCAAAGAACATTAGGTTAAAAGAAGGCCATTGGTGTGGCATGGTCAAGTCCTTACAAGAAGAGCAGGCAAGAACACAGACACACACATAGCAGGAGGACAACAGAAAGTCAAAGAGAAAGGTCTCTGAGTTATCAGCCCTGCTGATGCTGAGATCTTAGACTTCTGGTCTTAAGAACAGCAAGACTATGAAGCCCCACTGTGTAAAACAGATAAACAGGATTGTAGCAGCCATAGACAACACTCATCTTCAAATGAACTTTCTAAATTCTCAAAGAATATTTTCTTTTTTAATTATTTCTCTTATTTTTGAGATTATAATATAATTATATCATTCCCCTATTCCCTTTCCTCCATGGAAATCCTCCCATATATCTCCTCTTGCTCACTTTAAAATTCATAGACTCTTCCTTCATTAGTTGTTTGTTTATATATATATTTGTATGTAAATTTTCGGGGATCACCTATCGGTATTGGATAAACAATTAGTGTGCTCTTTCTTAGAGAATACCATTTCACCCTTTCTCAGCATCCCTTAGTTGCCTATAGTTCTTCATGCCTGGTTGATGCCTTGTGGACTTTCTCCCCTCCACTTTGGCGTGTCTATAATCGTTGTCCTTATTCGGCTCATGGTTAGGCAGTCAGGTTGGTGAGCTTTTGTAAGTAGACCTTTTGATGCTACTCAGATATGCGATCTCACAGTAAACTCCTTGAACTTCTGGATCCTCTGGCTACTCCTGAATCCTCTGGCTCTTACAATCTTTCCACCTCCTCTTCCTCAATGTTCCCTGAGCCTTAGATTCAGAACTATTTTGGATAGGTATCCATTGGGTCTATGCATCACAACCCTTCATTTTGAGTGGTGTAGTTTTCTGTCTGTTTCAAAAAGAAGTTTCCTTAATGGGAAATTGGGACTATATGAGTCTAAGGACAAATATTTAGAGTATAGTAAGGGATTATGATGGTTTAGCATCATGGTGGTTATGGGTTTTCCTCTAAGATCCAGGACTTCACTAGCCCTAGATAACTGGCTAGGTTTCTAGTACTGAGCGTGATTTCCCTCTTGTTGAGTGTGTCTGAAGTCTAGTTAAAGAGCTGTGGGTTATCTACTGCAGCTGCACTCTGAGGGTTATGCCGTGTGGGCCTTTGCTGTTCACAGTAGAATATAAGTGATCTGACTGAGGAAATGGAAAAAAGGGAAGGAGCTCTAATTTGGGGGAGGATAAATACAGAAGAAGGATGGTAAAATGACAGTAAGGATATCTGAAACAATTGTAAGGAATCATACTACTAACCATTTACTAAGAAAAAGACCTATGATATAGATAAGTCTATGGATAAATATGCACATATGGTTTAAATGAAATTTTCTCATCTGAGTTGACAATGCTTTCTCCAAGAAGCAATGACGATCTAATAAACCCACAAAAATGGGCATAAGAAGTCCTCCTTTGACTTCTTGGTCAGGATTGTCTGAGAGTCTCCCAAAACATCACAGACTATTGCTAGTGCCTTTGGTTGACCCTAGAGGTATGAGGTAAATCCCTCTTGCCCTTGACACCATGACACTCAGACACAGGGCCAAGGGGACCCTGATTTGGAACTAACCTGAATCCCTCCTCCATAAGTACTAGCTTCTGTGGTACCAGAAGGCATCATGTAAGCTTCCAAAGGTGAGAAGCAACCAACCACCCTAGGCAGCAATGATGCCTATGAAGAATATTTTCTAAATAAAAATCAAAAAAACATAGTGGTAAATACCGTGCTGGAGTCGCCTGGGAAGGGGGAACCTCAGTTGAGAAATTACTTCCCCCAGATTAGCCTGTGAGCATATCTGCAGCACATCGTTTTCATTGCTAATTGATGTAGCAAGGACCAGCCCACTGTGGGCGGTGCCTGGGGCAGCTAGATCAGGGCTATATAAGAAAAGCAGATGAAACTTTTAACTAAGGAACTATATTTCTTAATAATAATTGTCCAGAAAGGGGTAAAAGGGGACTCTTAGAGTTCTGAGGGTAAACAAAATGAAAACGACAATCCTCACCCTTAAGAGAAACACTGGAATTGGATTTGTGATGACCGTCAGCCCCAGTGTGCTGTAGCCTCAGGCGATTTTACCTATGGATTTAGAATTGTTGCAGACTTTTAGAGGCTTTTTTTAACCACAATAAAATATTAATTTTTCCTCTTGTACATTGTAAGTCAGTTTGGTTAATGTGGCGAAAGTCACTACTCAGGAGGAACTGCGAGGGCTGAGCTGTTAACTGCCAAGTGCTCCACACGACGCCATGCAGTTTCAGAAGCAAAGGGCACACTGAAATGAAATCATGCTAAAATGTTCTTGCATGTTTGTACCCTACAAAAGCAATCACCACCTTGGTGCGGGCATTTCTTAGGAAGTACTGAGTAGCTCAGGTTAACTGCCCTCAGGCTAGCTGAAGGTCAACCATTCCTTTCAGGTATTCATTAACCCCGGGAAATCTCCTGCTTTTTTGTGGTTATTGTTCAATCTTTAATAGACAATTTTGCAAGTACCCTGAGTACTTGCTCTCTCCTGGAACACCTGCAGCCAGCCAGATCCTGTTTGTATAGAGAAAGAACTTCTTTTCTTTAAAGGGGATTGAATTTCAGCTTCCCTATAAAAAACACTTAAGGGCCAGCGGCTCAGAAAAAAAAAAAGCCACTTTAATTGGGTTTTTCCCTTTTTTCTTAATGGGGAAAGAGGGTGGAGTGAGGGGAAATGAAGGGATGGAAAAGAGGGAGATAGGTGAGACAGAAAGACCCAGCTCCCAGATTCTTCTGAGCTCCCAGCAATGCCCTTGGAATGAATGTGTAACAGTAAGGCTGCTTTGGAGGAACCAAAAACCTAGAGAATCACATGCTCTCGGTGGGAAGGTTATGAAGGACCCCTCAGGCAGGAAACTCTAGACAGGACCCTGTCAGCCTGAGCACAGAGTGGGGCCCAGGACAACAGGAATCCAGATTCTACTCCAATTACCTGCTTCAGAACACTGAGCAATCTCTATCAGGATAACCCACAGACACAGTTCTAGTATTGTTCTGAATAACAAAGAGTCCTTCATCAATAGAGGGTACTGAATCAGTCCACAATTTCACAACCTCATCCAAGAAAGACTTTATCTTTTACCTTGGCATTCCATGTGTTCTAAGTCAAGTCCTAAAATTTAAAAACTGTGGATAACAGAAATTCCTCCCTCACCCTAGACTAGCTATCCAACGTTAACTGAGCTCTCAACAAGTTTTAATTGCCATAACCCCCAGAACGCAGAATCCACTGAAGTCTGAGTGACCCCTTCTGTTTGTATACCTTACTCCAAAATGGCCTCCCTGGTGCTGATATGCCCTATAGGAAAAAGAGGCATTCTCCAATAAAATTGTGCAGTTTCCTGAAAATACACTATGAACAGTCAGTGTGTCTCGATTCTGACTTCAAGAACTTAAGACAAAATCTAGATCCACAGAGGGAAAAAAATCTCATTATTTTGTCTATAAATATAAATAAGCCAAGGTGTAAGTGTTCTATTTCAAAGTAGCATTGGTCAGTTTCCTAAAGCGGTCATTGGAGATAACTCTCCAAAGATCCTTCTATGGGAATGAGAATGGCAGAGAAATCATTTATGAAATCAGATACCTGTTAGCCCAAGTTTTCCTGCATCTCTCTAAAGACATTCGGAGGAATCAGACTCTTACAGAACATTTCTTTACTGAAAAAACAAGCCGTACCTTATGTTACATCAAGGCAATCTGAGCTAGTCTGATCTAGTCTAAATTAGTCTAAGGCAGCAAAGGAACACCAGCAGGAGGACAGCTGACCTCTTATACAGGAGGAATTTAAAGGACACCAGAGTTGGGAAATGCGGAGGGAATTATGGGAGCTCCCCGCTTGAGCACAGCGGAGTCTGGTGTATTGTTTAAAGTGTTTCCAAGCAAAACAAGATTCATCTTCCCAACATTTTGAATGTTGACAGAAACACATAGCAATTCAGCCTAGACATTGTTAGATGCAATCTTTGTTATATTGTACCCACATGCCTTTCATTGCCAAATGTCTCAGAGCTGCAACTAAAGTCCTGGTGGAAGGAGACATTCCTGGACCATCAGGCTTTATGACTTCCCTCCTGCCACCGAGGGAAGCAAGTAGTTCAGCTCAATTGCGTTTCCTGTGCTCAGAAAACAACGTGAATCCTTGAATGAGAAGGAGAAATATTGTCAGCACAGGCTTCAGTTTTTTAGGAGCCATGGTCTCCCTGAAGGCTAGTGGGTGGCTAGCTGAATGTTGAGATCCTGGTGAAGCTAGCACAGTTGGTATAAAAACAGATGGACCAGGACTTCCATAGTTAACTGTTTGGATGGGCAGGTCTATAGTTAATTATTATGTTTTACTTCACGCTTTCAGAATTTATAAACTGTCTCCCAAGGTCATGTCATGGTTGTACTGTACTTTTTAACAGGTCATTTATTCTTAAAATGTTTTTTAGGCATTTTTCTTTTTAAAGAAGGCACAAGCAAAATACCTTCATTGCTATAAGGGAAACTTCAACAGCCCAGTTAGAAGAGACAGCAAGTGACAAAAAAAATGGAAAAAACCTTTTCTAAAGTATTTTATTGTTTTGTCCTTTTATCAGCTGTGCATTTTGAGCTATTATTGTATGCCACCAAGAACCCTATTTTTATGATCTGTATTTTCACAGAAAATTTACAGAGCAGACATTTCATTACCATTCTTGCCTCTCCTATAAGTCAGAAAACATCACAAACCTTTCCTGAGATCAAAGAGTATTTAAAAAAAAAAAGGTGAACGCTTCGATGTGATGGTGCATATTTTAATTCCAGCACTTGGGAGGCTGAGGCAGAGGAATCAAAAGTTTGAAGGACCCCTAAAATAAACAGCAAGATCCTGTCATCCCCACCCCACCCCTCACACATACAACAAAGAAAACACCAAAGCTGAGATTAGAACTCAGGCTGCCTTGACTGTATGTAAGTTTCTGTATCTTAATTTCTGTGGATTTTTTTTTCTTCAGGACTCCTCCAAAAAATGTCTACTGCATAAAATCTTCACTCCCAACAAAAGCGTGTGCACATGTACCAGTGCACGCACAAGCACACGAACACACACACACACACGAGGGGGGAGGAGAGAGAGAGCTCATTCATAGAAAGGGAAACTATAGTATTTGATTAAGCAGCAACTAATTAAACGCACTTAGCCTACATTGATCTCAGCTCTCTATTCAGCTTAATGTATGTTGTAATCAAGGACTGCACCTTGGGCTGTCAACACCTCAGCCCAAATAATCAAAGCATTTCCTACCTAGTAAAGAAACAGTATGCAAACAAAATATATCTTATAACTTCATGTATTTCTGTGGGGCTAGAAGTTCACCAATACTCTTTTGGTGAAGTTCTGATGTTTTCGTCATTACCTCAAAATATTCCTATACGATCTTTTAGGCCAACGTTTAACGCTATCCCAATATTTACTAGTAAGCCATTTATGTGTTTGCAAGGAGTCCTCGTGATAAGCTGTGACAAAGGAGCACGTGCAGAAGAATGAAGTCATATTCGTTTCTTTCCTCAAAGGATGTCTTCAAAAGGTAGTAACCATTAGAATCACTGTTTTAGTTACTTTAATGCTTTTGCTGCAGAAACGAATTTCTATTTGTGCTATAAGTACACTTTACACTGGTTGGCAATCTTTATCAGCCTAAAAGGCATTGTCTTAGGAACAGGTCATAGTTTGGAAGTCCACATCATTCTTGGAAAATATATGCGTAATAAAGGGCATACGGTGGATACCTTGAGAGTGAGTCGCAAACTTGTTAAAAGTGACATGTGACCTGTGTGTGTCACTACAGTGCAAAGGTGTGGGTGGGGGGGACTCAGTTGGTGGCAGATGGAAAGGAATCCTATAGGTTGATGAGACATTATGTGATATTTCTCAACCAAGCTCCAAACACAAAGTCCATAGGACACTGTGAAGAACCACTACCCAGCACAGTTGAAATAAACACACTAGTGTTGGGGAAAATGGTCCTAGGGGAATTATGTTCGTAGATAAACACCAGCATGCAGGTTCATATTTATATGTTTTACAGGTGTAGAGAACAGGCTGTGGTCTATGTATACCGCAAACATTCAGGGCACACAATCTTTTTAATGAGACATGCTCTGCCCCAGGGACTTAGACAGTGACGTGAAGGCAAAAAAAAAAAAATCACAGAAAACCACTAACACCTGAACAAAATCCTAAATTCTAATGTGTCACCTGAAATGATCAGGGTTAGAGGCTATCCCCAAATCAACCTTGGAATTTCAAAGGGATTCAGTATCTCTCTTAGTGATACATTTAAAAATGCCAGAAAGATTGCACTTTGAGGCAAATATAATAGACTATAAATCAAGCTACCAAATCTACCATTAGAAACTTCTCTTGCAATTCTCTATCTTTAAGTTCTCCCTTGCCCAAGGACTACCTAGAAACCTTTCTGTTCAATAACCTGTATTTTGAAACATTCATCATACCTTGTCTTGGGGTGACAACTGCAGTGTAGAACCTGGGGACTCAGTGTGTTCTGACTTATACTTAGGAGAACAAAGGAAACTTTGCTTCACTAGGCTTGGATGAAATGTATCCATATCATTGCAATATTAGAGTCTTTTAATCGTCTTTCCATAAGAAAAGATTAAAATGCCTTAGTTACACAAGATTAAATGCTTATTCCGTAATTGCAATGGACAGTATGCTTTCAAGGTGGGAGAATTAAATTAAAAGAAAGACAACTTTAGAAAATGTACTAGTGGTAGAATTAGAGACTGTTTCATCAGATCTTGATGTCTCTACAGTAATGAATCTGCCAAAAGATAATAATATTTTAGTGAAAGATATGATTGGATAAGTCACATTATTTATTAACTGTTACCCTAAAATATCACTTTTGTCTTATTATTAAGAATGGTTAGAGGGCAGCAGGGATGCCTGACACAAGGAATTAAAAATGGATTGTGTCTATCAGAGATCCTACAGTTGCAGAAATGTATATTGGGTGACAGACAGCTAACACACAACCCCACAACTAGAAAGGTCTTAGTCAAGTCCCCAAATCCATCAGCAGCCATCCAGCCCTTTCTAATCTACCAAATAAGACCCTTAAATTTCTATTTTTTAAAAAGTATCAAATGAATAGAAGTGTTTGAGAAGACAGAGACCAGGAACATAAAGGTTATGAAAATTGGTAGGAAAATTTCATCAAAGCTATTTCCCAAGGTTAATCACACTCCCCTTTACACAAACAGATCAACTTACTAGATTTCCAAAGAGTGTCTATCATAAGGACTATCATGGTAGAAAATAGACTCAGTCAAAGAACAAAGACTATATGCTGCTTCAAGGAATGGAGGTCTGGAGGCTGAGAGAGCAACAGGCAAGCTACCAGTCCTCAGATTTCCAAGATCCTAAAACTGCTGAGACACATAGAGAGGTCACACACACAGACACACAGACACACACACACACACACACACACACCACTGAGGACTCCCTCTTGTGAAAGAGTGGGAGTGTCTTCAATTCAGTGTGACATTTCCTTTCTCTAAGTTTTAGAAAGGCTGTGAACTGCACAGGTCCAAACGCACAGTACTTCCTTGCCTGTGCCTTCTAGGGATGCTGGAATAACAACCTATTCCCCAGTGTTTTTCTCGAGGTAGTTAGAGGTGAAGCCAGGCTACGCTGCACCCACCTGTGTTTCCACACTACCGGTGCTACCCGAGACACTGCACCACACAGCAAGAGACCACGAGATTCTTGTATATATAAAAATGCTAACGTTCATGGGACAAAACTTTTCAGTTCATCTATGTTTACAGGTTGTCAAATCAAGAACCAAAATACTGAAAAATATACTAAATTAACTGGTCACTTCATGTAAAATGAAACTAGAAGAAGAAAACCCAGCTATTTCTTTCTCCCTAACACCCACACTGTTTTGTGGCCTTTTGCTGACTTCCCCAATATGACTGTTCTCCATTTATTTTATTTTTATGTGTATGAGTATTTCATCTTCATGCCCATCTGTGTATTGTATGCATGTGTGGTGCCCACAGAGGGCAAAAAAGGGGGCACTGGATCATGTGGATCATGTTAGGAACTGCCATGGGAGTGCTGGGAGCCCAACCCAGATCCTCTGAAAGAGTACCCAGTGCTTTTAACTGCTGAGTCATCTCTCTAGGTCTCTAGGATGGCTAATTTAGAACACATCGGGATCATTGGTTCTCAAGATTTCTATATCCAAGTTCCAACATATTGCATTATTAGCAGGACAATAATCTATAAAATTCAAGCTTTGAGTCACGTTTTCCTAACAAGTCTGTCTCCTAAACTGCCTTTACTTAAAAAAAAATGAAGTTTTCTATAATTATTTTCAAAACGGACCTTCAATTTTGATTTCAGTGAAGCAGCTGATAGCCATAGCAATTAAAATGAGAAGAGTTCCACAAGATCAACTTTGTCGTTTCTCGAGTCTAGCACAGATAAAAAAAAAAAAAAAGTGAAACCTNGATTAAAAAAAAAAAAAGTGAAACCTTGGTTCAAAACCAGAAGACCAACTTCTTTTCTTCCACAGCCTTTCTTTTTAAATTTTATGATATTTTGCGGGCACAGTTATTTTATTATTGCTAATCTGGCAGTAGTGATTCTTGCCAGCTTCGTGTGAACAAGTCTGCAGTTCACTGGGAAAAGCGAGAAGTTGACAGCTCGGAAGACGAGACGGTGGGATGACGCCAAAGATAATCTTTTCACAGTCACTAGTGGCGTATAATGAAGAAAGGGCAGACACACGTACAGAAAAGCGAGGATGGGGCAATCTGTGCCCACACTGACAGAGCAGCACCAGTTACTACACAACACAGCAGAACCTTGGCTGGTTGGTTCTGTACAGAAGCGGGAGGAGGGGTTGGCTAGTCTTAGTGGGAGATTCCTGTAGGGGAGCAGTCTGGGGCTATAAACATCCAGGAGGAGGAAGCTCTAGTTGATGCTTTCTGTCTGCCGTCAACACTTGCACATGGACCAGAGGACGATTTTTCCAGTTCCAGAGCATCTTTCTCGACATGACGGAGGAGACCCTCATCTCATCGGGAATACTAGATCAGGTTTTCATTCAAGTCATGTTGTGATATCTAAATCACTGAGATTGACTCCCCCAAGGTCACAAATAAGTATGTCAGCCCTTATCACCCCTCTGCAGAGTTTTAGACTAGATAAGAGGACATGGGTCTCTACGACAGAGCACTGCGACACTCATACTACGACCAGAGGCCAAGTCTGTCAGGTGTCGTACAGTCTGACATGCACCTCATGATGCCACGGATGGCACATCCCTGTAGGAATGGTGGCCTCCTCAGAGCATTGACCATCTCCAAGAGCAAATAAATAAATAAATAAATAAGATAGTCATGAATCAAGATCTTGTACACATGCGTGCTAGGACGCCCATAGCATTTGTAGGAAGGAACAAGTGGCTCTCTGGAACAAGTTAGGAGTTATTGATTGATAATCAGTATGTGTGATATACAAAGCACATGTTTTCTTGAATCCCTGCTCCTAGAATCAGTTTCTAATTTCTTCATTAGGCACCAGGCAATTTGATGAGCTACAGAAGATAACCTAGTCTTCACCACCCCTTTCTTTCTTCATAGAAGACTTTCCACCCAGACTTATATCTGGAAGCCCTCTCTTCATACTTAGTGCTCACCAATTCCCCTCCATCAGATCCTGGCCCCAAATGCTCTCCCACATTTCCTGAGAGCTCCAGCACAAGGAATAGGTTCTCCATAAGTGTTTTTCTGTTTTGTTTTGGTTTATGTTGGAAGCAGTCTGTTAGCTGCCTGGTATTATCTAAAATTGTGTTTCTTAAAACAGTTGTTACATTTTGCTTTCTGATTGTTATCTTGCAAACACAGAGGCAGGAACAAAAAAAAAGTGTTTATCTTTCTTAACTCCTTAGAATACTTCATACATAATACTTTGGAAACTCCCAGTCAGTAATCAGATTCTCACAGGGCACCATGTGGCCAAGCTCTGAGATCTCTAGGCTGGGTAGGTAAGTTCTTCCACTTGGTGGATGTACTGAGACAAACTCCACTCTAAGTCAGGGAGCATTTGTAGCTGCATTCAGATGTGCAAAATCACTTACAATTGTATTACTTTCATTTATTTTCAGCTTTTAAAACTGTATCAACCCCAAAGCTCCATCAGAATCCCAGTGTATCTGCTGAGAACCTTATCATTAACTCTACATTGGTTGCAGACACCTGAGCTGATTCTCATGGAGACGTAGGAGCCAGTGTCCTATAGGAGGCTCTCCCATGATTACTCTGATCTAGCGCAATCATCTCTCCTCCCTCTAAAGCTATAAAACACAAGCCTCCTGTCGTATGCATTGTCCAGACATGTGGCGTTAGGCGAATCAAAGACTTCCTGAAACAAAAAGCCCTGGAAAGAAAGAGGTTGGGAAAGGTTACAAGACACAGTCCCAGAAAGAGAGAGACATCAGGAAAAAGGCTAGATAGAGCAAAGGAAAACAAACTTAAAACGCATGGCAGCTGAGGTTTGGTAAAGACAGTGAGCACCCTGGAGCCAGCCTTCCATCGGAAGAAACCTGGCTGTGGCAGAAGTTCACCCACTTTGCCGGGTCATAAGCAAAGGCAGCCTGTGGAAGCAGATCGTGACTGCTATGCAGTGATAGACAGCTGGTCCCAGAGCCAAGGTCAAGTGTTCTCCTTGTCCTGAGTGCACTGTTGTAGTCCATGCAATCTGAGCACCAGCTTCTGGCCCTGTTCTCAACATAAGCAGCTGTGCTTTGAGCTTCTCTTCTAAAGGCTCATGTTGATATCCGGGCATGCCCATATCTCTTTTGAGCTCCCCTGTACACAAGCAATGCCCCCCTTTGTTCACATAAAAAGTTGGAAACATCCTCTGTCCTTGGATGAGTTCCCCTAAGTCCTATCATTGATTTTGTGATTTAAAAAAAAAATCAGGGTCTTACGACATAACCTTGGCTGCCCTAATCCTCACTCTGTAGACCATAGATCGTAGAGATCCACCTGCCTCTGCCTCCCAACTGAGTACTGGGATGAAAGGCATGCACTACCATGCCCAGTTGTGGCTTTTCAGTAAAATTTATGTGTACATGCAAAACAAAATTATCCTATGACAGTCTAAAATGGTCACATCAGGCTAGCTTTGAACTCAGAATCCTCCCAATCCTCCCATGTAAAACTCAAAATGCTGAGATTACAGATGTGAGGAACCAAGCATGGCCTTAGTCAGTTTTATGCAGAAGCTTTCGGGTCATTGAATGAACCTTGAAAACTCCCTGGAGGTCAACCAGCTTTGCCCCTGTCTACCAATGGAAGGAAGTGTTAATATCTCCAAAAATGCAAAGCAGGGCAAAATAAAGCCAGGATCCCTCACAGAAATACCAGTATGAAGAATAAATTTTTGACTCAGCATTTGGGTACCACTGCACAGCTACATTGGCACATCCATGAACCATGCAGCATTCAAACACACTTGTCACTTAGAAGCAAGGCAGCTGAATACACAAAGCAGTAGCCTCCTAGCCAAATCCTAAAATTCAATGAAAAGAAAGAAGTTAACTTCCAGATTAAAGGACTCTTCCAAGGCTCCCAGTGGAAGTAACCAGAAGACCAGGGTCTTGGAAAGGGGAACAGAGAGATGACCCAGCATCTAAGAGCCCTGGCTGCTTCTTCAGAGGACCTGCTCCATTCCTAGTACCCATATTGTGTGGCTCACACTGACTGAAACTCTAATTCCAGGGAACAGACGCCTTCTTCTGGCCTTTGAAAATATAACTACACTTGTATCACACACACACACACACACACACACACACACACACACGTGGTATAAATAAAAAATAAAAGCAAGTGTTTTAAGAAAATCCCCACAAAATACATTCTTTATTTAACATAAGAAAAGCACTTCAACTTTCCTCAGGTTAGGTTAAATGAGTAATGACAAGAGAAAAAAAAATTTTTAGAATATATTAAATGAAGCTCACATGAGATTTTCCAAAAGTTTATGATAATGCTTTATTGTCATTGTTTTAAGTTGTGTGAGCTGTGGGCCCAGCTGATGAGTCTGCCACAGACTGCTGTCTGCGAGAAAGTACAACCTATCCTGAGAGAGGACACTGTTGCAGCAACCAGTACCCAGTACTGTAAAGCCTCTTTCAATTCCCTCTCCTCCCTCCCTCCCTCTCCCCCTCCCTCCCTCTTTGTCTCTCTGTCTCTCTGTCTCTCTCTCTCTCTCTCTGTGTTTGTCTTTCTCTGTGTCTCTGCTTCACTGTCTCTGTCCCCTCCTCTTTCACACACACACACACACACACACACACA
>LOEQ01001555.1:20258-32931 GCA_001685075.1 Bramus lutescens
TTGTTATTTCGGGGTATAAGCTAGCCGTGCAGGAGCTGGGCTGGACGAAAAGCAGGCCCGCTCTCCCATTCACTACACACTGTATACTTCTAGGTTCTCCTGGTTCTCCCTTACTCTGATTACTGGCTATGTCTAAAAGTGATGAACTCAGGATGGGAGAGGATGTTATCTTAGGTAGTGGACGGTGATAAACATTTAGATCCAAGAGGCAAGGGCGGCCATAGCTACTTTAGTGTCTTTGTATTCAAGAACCATGGTTGTTTTAAAAGTCTTACATGAAATGCATTTCCACACTGGCATTGAGAATCTGGGAAAATGCTTCGACTGTTGTGATCGTCTGCATCATCAGTTGAAGAGGGAGTATTTTGGGTCTCTCTCTCATTGGCTGCTTTACTAAAATAGCCAGTTCTTGTGGGCCAGCTTGTAAACTCATTTATTTTTGTTGGCTATCCCTGAGGGATCTGTCTTTTCACTTACTAAACCACAGCTCGTGGAAGACTCATAAACTCCCCTCTGGTCTTAACAGGACCCTCAGTCTTTAGTACACCAGCTCTTATGTACAAAATGAAAAGTAACTCCCATTCATGGTTACATATTTTATCATTCTTGAAGACGATGCAAAATATCTCCTAAAACATTATACATTTCTAGAGATTAATTCTTCCATGGAGTGTAAGCCTCCTCCACTTCCCTACCCACTTCTACTCTGAAATCCACAAGAATCTTTTCTCCAACTTCAGGTTAAAATTACCTAGAACTCTTTTTATTATTTCTCAGTTCCTCACACAGACCCCATCATATGGGAGACTCTGGGTAAGCATTTAACAAATGAATGAGCAAATCTCAGTGTTAGTAACTGTGTAGCCTTAGACATCTGCAGGCCTGTAATAGCAGTTCACCTTGTCCCATTTGAGGCATATTATATTATTAAGTTTATAAATTAGAATCAACCTTCTAGGCAAGCAACAAGAAAACTAAGAAACTCATAGACCATCATAATTTATAAGACAGTGGTTTATGGAACTGTTAGTTATAGTATTTTAAGTAAATCCTTTTTAGAAATTGTGACTTATTTTAGGCTAAATAAAAGTTTACTGACTAAATAAATCAACTGTCATGCTAACATGAAGGTGACTGTCCATGTTGCATGGGGACATGCCTTTGAATTTGAATAATCTCATAGTGCTCACGTGATCCCCTTGTTTGCACTAGAATGCTGTAATCCTTGAGACTGGTCACCTCTTACCTCTAGAAAGGCCCAGTGAGGTAATCATCTCTCTAACTACCCAGGATCTCATCATGGACACTAGCAATTTTATTTCTTAGCAAAGCAAACCATTTGGTTCAAATGTGCCACAAGACTATAGTTGCTAATTTGAAGCAGTTGTCTCTTCCTAGAATAGCCATAAAACCGACTGTAGTGTCTTAATCCCAGACAATGAGTTTCCTTTTATGCCCTTGAAGGAGTATTCTGTCATAGGAAAGGAAGGAAAAACAACACTCCTAAGCCCTTTGCAGGATTGTGGATGAATTGCCTTACAATACAGGGCAAGTCATTGTAATTGATTCTGCTAATTGTTAAACCCAGATTGAAGTATTTAAACACCACTTGGGCTTGAATGGCTTAATGGTTGTTTAATAAGTACCATGTTATTGAATTTAAAATGCAATATGACTTCCTTACCACTGTGGAGATGTTTGTTATTCTGGGTAACACTGAGCATGCACTGAGGATTGTTGGGAATGGGAGAAAGATTTAGAGAGGTTGTGTGTGCTGGTTAATTTTCTGAACTTTATAGAAAATTTTCTTCAGCCACACACTTTTATTTTCTTTATTAAGGTGATAGTTTCTTTAATAACAAATTTTAAAATGTTGGAAATGAAACATGCTATCTTTCTTTCAAGGGACTAGATTTACATATCTCAAAGTAACAGACAAGAGTCATCCCCTTTGCATTGCTTTCTTGATTTTGATTATGTCTACTGCCGTATAGGCAGTACGGACACTGGCTATTGTGGAGGCTGTCATCCATTCATAAAAAGGTTGAAGAATTTCTGAGAAAACCTTTCATAATATATGATCATCTGTCTCTGCAGACGCTGTTTCTTCTGTAAGTGATGCTCACTTTCAATTACCTTCTCCTATAGTCACCAAACACCAATGAGAGTGGTCAGAACCAAGGGACTAGCATATGCCCACTCCTCCATCATTTCTGAGCCTAGTTTCATGCTCTCAGCTCTTATTTCAGACAGTTTCAGGGTGTTCACATTTAGAAGAATTCAACATTCATTTTTACCTTGGGGCATCCCGCAAAATCAGTCAAACTCCAGGCCCAAGTTAAAAAGCAACTTAATTAGTTGAGAGAGAGGCACATGTGCATATATGAGAGTGAAGTGTTCTAGAAGGTTCAGATTACCTACTTAAAAATAACAAGTAACAGAAAGCTGTATTAAGAGGCTGCCTTTATTTTTTTTCTGTTTATTTTGGTCCCATGTTTTAGTCAGTTAAGATGGAGTCAAAAGATAGGTTTGGCAGTAATTTCAGAAGCTCATTTATCATATTTATGTATATCAGTCAAGGTTAATTTCAGTCATGCATCACAAGTTGGAAATTACACACAGACACACACAAACACACACACCGCACAATGACTTACACAACATGGAGAAGCCTATTGGTGTGTTGTCCAGGACTGACACGCCAGGTTCAGAGCTGAAAATTTACACTGTTCCTCTGTCTTTCTGCTTTGCCCGCTTCAGGCTGTTGTCACTGTCAAGGTGACCTTGTGGTTCTGAATGGCTGCTGGAACCCTAAGCTATTTTGTCTGCGGCTCACATAGCAAGAAGGGCCAAAGGGTATGTTCTAGTTTCTTGCCACATCTCACTCACATCTCATTGGTTAGGACTTTGGCACTTTGGCATGGCAGCGTCAGAAGGCAGATTTGAAGTCTGACCTGTGACTGAGGGTCCCTATGGCAAGAGATGGGTGCATTGGGCATGAAGGACCGCCTGTTACTCAGAAGGGTTTTAGAGCAGCCATAGCTCCCTGACATCTCCCTTGTATTTAAGAGGCCTGTTTGCTTGTTTGTTTGTTTGTTGGGGGGTGGTAATTAGGACTTACGCATGCTAGGCAAGTAATCTACCATGAGCTATATCCCTAGCCAAGAAACTCGTTATTAGAGCTGAGAGGGCTAAAGAGTTATGCATCTGTAGGAACGGTGGCTGCAGCATACCCCACCTTATTCTAGGACAAGGTATGCATTTGTTAGGAACGGTGGCTGCAGCCCACCTCACCCTATTCTTGCTTCCACTTGTAGACTTTTCGCTTTCTCTCTGACTTGATGCACTTGTGGGAATAGCTATATAATATTCGAGAGACGTTTTCCCCCTATGCTGATCCCTTGGCCTGAAAGATGTGACAGTTGTAATTAAAACAGTATTTTCTATTTTCATCGTTACAGAGAATTTGGAAAGTATAGAAAAAGAAGGCAGAGTGAATATTGGCTTTAAACTCAGAGATCATATTGATTGTTAGATAACAACTGGTATTAGACAGATATGTAAGACAGATATGAAATGTAGGGGACATACATGTAAACGTGGGACCAACCTGTACATGACTCACACTTGCACACTATTGCTGCACGAGACTTCATTATTTCTGGAAGGTAGAATTATTAACGTTAACGGACTTGTGCCTTACCAGTAAATCGTCATTAGTTTTTTTCACCATTTTCCTGTTGTAAGACATGCCTTTTGAGTGTGCTGTTTTTGAGAACCTTTTTGTATTTACGTTGGTCAGTTTCTTATCATATTATTCTTTGAGGCTCCCAGAGACAAAAGTGTTGCTTTTAGATTGTGAGGTGTTGGTAAATCACAATTAGGAATGTTTAGACCAGTGGTTCTCAACCTTCCCAATGCTTTCACCTTTTCATACAGTTCCTCATGTTATGATGACCACCACCAGCCAAATAGTTATTTCCGTTGCTACTTCATAACTGTAATTTTGCTACTGTTATGGATAATATAAATGTCTGATATGCTGGCTATCTGATGTGACTTCCAAAAGGGGGCCATGACCCACAGGTTGAGAACGACTGGTTGAGCTCATGATGAATAAGCCTGTCACTTTGTATGTCATTTCTTATTCTCTGTTAATTTAGATAATTAAAAAAATCATACTTTTTTCATTTGTTTTAGTGTTTCTTTGGTTACAATTAAATTAGCTTCAATAATAAATTTTTATGTGAATTTCCTGAGATTTTTATTCAATTAAAAAATTTTTGCAAAGATCTTGTGATCATAATAACAAAAATCTTAATGTACTTTATGTTGTTTTCTATGGAGTATTTATGGATAATCTCAAGTTTATCAGAAGTTAATCATTTTCTTAATTTTCTTTCCATTTTTCTTTTACTATTAAATAGTCATTACCTCTGTTTTTATAATTGAATAGTTATGATCATTTAAAAATACCGCATGCCTTCTGTTTTGCATGTAATCCATAACATGCCCAAAGTGATGTGTGGGCCAGCTGGGTGAGCCAGAACATGGTTCCAGCGTGTTACAGCCATGAGTATAAGCACTGGTACTGCAGGATGAATGGTATCAATTCACAGGGCACTTCAAGATGTGGGGACAAGCAAATGCAAGAGCTTGAATGTCATTTGTCTTCTGGTGAACATCTGTGCAAATGTTGTCTTTGCCATGCTGTCTGTGGAGAAGGGAGTCAGAAAAGCCTGGCTCCGGTCTCTCAGCCAGTGATTGACAGAAAATAAAATATTGTCTCAGTCTGCCAACATTGCACTGAAGGGCTTTACAAGCAGCTGTATCTATCAGCATGGAGAGGTGACAGTTTTGAAAGAGAATCTTTTATTGCCAGAGGAAAAGCCTCAAATTTACTACATCGCTGATGAGGAAGCTCATCCCAGCCTTCTGTGTCTCTCCTTTTGTTCTCCCTTCCGTCCTCACCCTTTGGTCTTCTTAGTCTCAAGTGGAAGAGAGTAATCTGAGTAGCTTTACAGAGTACAGTTTAGTACTCTGATATCAAAGGAGTTTCAGGCTAAGCAGAGCCTAGAGAGTAGTGCGGAAGGCTACGTATGCACTAAGCACTGACCTTCACCTAGCTTATTTCATCCTTTACAGCAACCCTTCCTACCCTTGAAACCTTGCCTGCCCATTTGTCTTAGTCATTGTCTTATTGCTGTGAAGAGACACCATGATCAAGGCAGCTCTTATAAAAGAAAACATTTAATTGGGGATTTGCTCTCAGTTTCAGAGAGTTAGTCCATTATGATCATGGTAGGGAGCATGGCAGCAGGCAGGTGTGGTGTTGGAGAAGTAGCTGAGAACTGCATCCTGATCTATAAGCAGAGCAAAACTCTGAGCTTGGCATAGGCTTTTGAAAGCCCACCCCCAGTGACACACTTCCTCCAACAAGGCTACACCTCCTAATTCTTCTAATCCTTTCAAATCGTGCCACTCATTGGTGACTAAGCATTCAAATATATCTATGGGACCATTCTTATTCTTATTCAAACCAGTACATTGTAATCTACTTAAAACAATCCAATGTGTGTTCTTCATACTTGCTCTGTATTCACCCTGTGTCACAATTTACCCAGGCATGTATGCAATTCTGTCACTGTTTAATAAAAGTTGAGTACTAGGATTAAAAGTGTGCACCACCACACCTGGCTTCATTCTCTTTGACTGGAAATCTCGGTAATTAGCTCTCCAAACCTCCTTGTCATTGATTTCACAGTTTTCCAGAATCTTCTAGTTTGTGTCTGCTCCTCTCTACCACCTCTCATATCATTGTCTTCCCAAGTGTTATGATGTCACAATCAAGCAGCAAACTTTGGGGTGGGGGAGAAAAGAAATGGGTCTCACATCAGAGTCAAAGCCCAGATGATAGAGTGTGTTTGATTTAATGAGGGCTGATAAGATGAAGTTCTAGAAGTCTAGCACAATTTTTGCTCTGTCACATTCACATGTGGGAATACCACTTCCCCAAGGCTTTGTCAACTTTAGTTCAAGATGTTCTTACAGGCTTAATGGATGTAAGTGAAATAAGGTCTTATTGTTACATACATACATAAATTTCTCTTCTGTGAATCAATGTGTGTGTGGGGGGGGTGGGTGCATACAAAGCATGGTGTGTGCATATGGAGGGCAGAGGACAACTTGTAGGAATCTGTTCTCTCACTTTTTTGTGAGGGTCCCGGGGAATGAACTCAGATCATCAAGCTTGGCAGCAAGGGCCTTCAACCATTAAGTCATTTCACCGCCCTTCTAGATAGGATTTGTATTCTCTGGGGACATTTTTATTTACACTTATTATATCTACTGACCATCCATTATTCCATTTAACAGATTTTAACTTTTACACAGATAGACATCTTTAATTCTGATGAAGAAAATCCACCCAGAAACATAGATTGTGTGTATAGTCTTTTAGATGGTTTAGGAAGATTTGAAATTTTCAAATATGTCTTCAGTCCATCTGGAATTAATTTTTGCATATGATGTAAGATTTCTATTTTCTTACAGCCTGCTGTTATGTGAGCCTAGTTATTAAAAAAATCTGTTTACCCACTGATATGAACTATCTTTGTTGAATTTATTTTGCTTTTTATCAGTAGGAAAACACACTTGAGCTGCACCTGTCTTTCAGAGATTACCATGGGCTGTGTTCCAAGAACATAAAAGGTTAATGAGATCTGAAAACAATCTCTTTATTCCCTAAAGAAAAGTTGTAGAAGACCTGTCTCTCTGGTATTGATGTATTCTTCTCATTCAGTGGCCACGGGAGATCCAATATTTGTTTGTGCAAAGAAAAATTAAATTCCTTTTGAAGCAGGTCTGCCCTGGTGAGGTCTGAAGCAGAGTCCAGATGCTTTGGCAGTAGGTTTTCCCTAGGGACGAGTTTGTTTTACATTGATTCTCTACTAAGCTGCTCTGTGTGTGTGTACGTATGTGTGTGTGTAAGAGGAAGGGATGTGGGAAGAATCAATTTAAGAGGAGGTTTACAAGTTGTACTCACTTTTAGATTCTATAATTAAGTGTAGTTCTCTTAGTTTTGATACAAACAGGGGGCACACTTTGGCACACTGTTCTCAATGTGTATGCATCTACTTCCCTCAGACTCCATACTGACCTACTTCTGTCCATTTTGAAAGACTTAAATTTCTCTTACATTTTATCTCTCCCAAAATAATTGTTAGCATTGTCTTCCTAATTCCTTTAAATCACTCTTGCAGAGGACAGAATTAAACCTTTTTAGAAGAGATGTAGAACAATGTGGGCCTCATACCTCAGGTTCAGAATTCAGTGTCTGCATAAATAATGAAAGGGAACTCAGAGTATTCTCTGAAACTTTGTTTATTGCATGTGTCTTGTGTAAAATTTCAGCAGAACCACAACTCTGAATTTCCTGAGGAAATTTATAAAGCTGGAATAGTGTGTGCTTAAATATTTTATTCCATTCTAGATTTGTATGCTCAGCTGTGGACAGAGATCCAAGCTTCCCATTTATCATAGGTTGCACAGGGACTAGTGTTGATGTCCCACTTGGTAGATTGAAATCCAGGTGAATGACTCTACCTCAGGCTTGTTGAGATCATATGATGTGTACACAGTGCACACACTTCATTCTTCACGCTGCAGTCTTCTAGCAGGTTCTGGGCAAGGAAAACATCTCAACTCCAGAACCTCTTCCATCCTGCCAGAGCTCTAAGGATTTAGAGACCTTTAAAATTTTTCCTTGTATATATGTTCCTTGTATGTGGGTGGTCCTGGGTTACATAAGTCATGTTCATACAAACGTACATTCTAGAGTTTTTCTAAGACCCTGATTTTTTCCACACTCAATTCTCAAAGGCATCTAGTATCTGAGATTACTTATGTGTATTGGCCTAATGGAAAGAAATTGGATAGATGAAGACAATGTAGTGTTGAAATTTTGCAGGTGGATCAGTGATATCTGTCTAAACTATTTCATCGAAAGCTATTTACATTTTTTCATGTGTTGTGGGAGAATATTCCAAAACAGATACTAATATATTCATTGATTCTAAAGTGCATGTTTTAATTAGAATTGCTTTATAATTAATGGTGTGGCATAGTTGAATCAGTGGTGTTTGTTCTGTCTTAGTTGTTGTAAAATGATGATTATCTTACATCACAGATGTTGACATCCCAGATGGCATGAATTATGGCCATTCTATAGATTGTCTTTCGGACTAGCCATGCAGTGTTGAGAGCAAACACATGAAACAAGATGTGAATGCCCCAGTAGAGGGCAGGATATAATCCAAGCTGAAGTCAAGGAGTAATCCCCCAGAGGCCCTCTTAAAGGCTTAGGCCTTATCATGGTGCTGTAAGGAGATCATGGGAACCTCGAAAGGTAGGCATTAATGAAGATACTTCTGTTCACTGTGCTGTGCCATTGAGTGGAATAGAGGGACCTCATCTCCTTTCCCTCCTTTTTGCTTCCTGGCTACAAAGACATGGTTTTATGCTGCCTGGCCATGGGCCCCAGAGTAACAGAGGAACCGACAGAGTAGACCCTCCAAAACTGTAAACAAATATAGATTTTTCTTATAGGCTCTTTTCTTCTTCTTCTTTCTTACTTTATTTATTTTTATTTTTTATGCTGTTTGGTTTTATAAGACAGAGTTTCCCAGCAAAGCTCTGGCTGTCTTGGAACTCATTCTGTAGTCCACCCTGGCTTCAAACTCAGAGATTCTCTTGCTTCTGCCTCCCCAGTGCTGGAGTTAAAGGCATGCACCACCAGCACCTGGCATAAGTTGATTATTTCAAGTAAGTATCTTTATAGTAACAGAAAGATAACTAAGAGGAAAACTGTTAGGACACGTGTGTGTGTGTGTGTGTGTGTGTGTGTGTGTGTAGTACATCTGTGTGTGGAGGTCAGAGGACAGCTCTTGGGAGCTGATTTTCTCATGCTCACTTATGGGATCCAGGTATCAAACTCAAGTGGTCAGGCCTGTGCACAAATACTCCTCCCCTCAGAACTGTCTCAGCACCCCAAGGCCTCCTTTTGTGATCTAGTATGTGATACACACAAACATACTAACAAAGTAGTGTGTTAAGTGATGCTCACCCCATCCTGAGTGACATGGCTATGTCTAATCTTTTTTTTATGTTACATTACTTAAAGTCTTTGCAGATGTATTTGAGAATTCTGAAGTGAAGGTACCACCTGATTGGAATGTAAAACCACAGGAAGCATCCTTCTAAGAGGAGGGAGGAGAGCTTAGAGAGATTTGGAATGGAATAGCTAGCAGTGGGACCATGGAGACAGAAAGAAGCTGGAGAGATGGCTATATAAGTCAGGATTTACTTGGTACCATTAGAAGTGAGATGAGGCAGAAAACAGAAGTAGAAACTTCATAGGAGCGTGGTCCTGCTCAGTAATTAATTTTGGGTTTGGCCCACAGAATGGAGAAGGAATAAATTTCTGTTGTTTTAGACTACCCAGTTCATATTAATTTACTATAGTAGTCACAGGAAACTGCTGTGCCTACATGTACACACAAGCATATGGACAGACACAAGTTTTGCTGACCTACAGTTAAATAAAATGCTAGGATTTTAAAAATAGAAGTTATAAATATAAACTTTACCCTAGCATCTGTCAATAGGATGTGTGAGTGGGAGTATTGGTGTGTGGTTTACACAACACTATTCATTACAAACTCTAGAGCATGAGCCCTGCTGTCTGATACATACAGTACCAAGAGCAATAAATGTCGACCCAGTCTTCCAGAGGCTCACAGGCCCACTGGGTAGGTAGATTCCTAGACAGTTAAATGTTAACTTGCGATAGGCAGAGATGGAGCCTCATCTCAGAGGTCAGTTAATTTTGCCAAGGACTCTTGAGCAGCTTTCTCAGAAAGCATCATTTGACCAATGATCTAGTCAGTCAAGTATGAATAGAATTTTGCCCTGTTTAGAACAGGCATAATTGTATTCCTGACAGAGGTTCAGAACAGCCGAAACACAGGCATCTGAGAGAGGAAATGAGGCCCTAAAGACAAGCTGGAAAGAGACTTGGAAGAGCTCTTACATACTGATGTTTGCATGTCACCTGTGGCTGCACAGGTAGCCCTTAATTCCAGGCTCCCTTCCAAAGCACATGTGACAGAGGATGCATTGGAGTCCCTAACTGTGATGACTTCTTTGCCAAAACTGCAAATAATACAGTGATCCATATTATAAAGACTAGGTAAGCCACACAGGTCAGAAACAAGTTCCCAAACGGAGCTGAAAACCAGTAAAGGGCCACAAGTGTAGCAGGTATCTAGATTAATTTTTTTATAAGGATTGTTTTCATTATTTTGGAAGATCATTTAGAATAGTAAAAGGTCAGGCATAAGAAAGAATATAATCTTCAAGAATATTTCTCAAAGAATCAAATATTCTCTCAAAATCAAAATAGGATTATGTAGCCAAGAAACAAAGCATCCGTTAGCCCAAGCCAGGTCTGGAGAAGTGTGCAGGGGGATGGCACCGACTTGTAGCTGAGTCCTGCAGCATATCTGATTGGCTGTGTGAGAGGAGAAATGGGAGCTCTAGCTAGGCCCGAGGTTACTGGCTTTGGTGCCAGTACTGTATCAAAAAGCAGGTGGCTGAGTGCTAGTGACAGACAGCTCCAAAATCGTACTTTTCAAACAGAAAAGGTCAGGCTGTGGATCCAGGTGTGGAAAGGTAAAGCATGTGGTAGCTTGTGCCACCCCCAGGTCAGTCCGTAGCACTTCACATAACTGAAAACAAATTAAAGGTTACAGTAGCACAAGTTTATGTATGCCTCACAAATTGACAACTCCACAGCCTCCTCCTTTCCTCCTCTCACTGTGGGTCCCAGTTTGGAGTTCCCAGAAGTGTGTGTCCACATTGTTGAAGCAGGAGAATAGTAGGCACATCTCACTTGGGTCCCCTAAAGCCTCTGCGCGGAAGTGATGTACCTCAGGTCACTGTTACGTGTCATTGTTAGCGAACTGGCCACATTTAGCTTTCAAGAGCCATGCCATCTTTGCATGTGTCAAGAATGACTCCAGTGTCTGTAATGGTGGGAGATATGGGAAGACAGTATGATTATCTGCAGGCATGTGGGAGTGTTTTAGAGAAATTGTGCTTTAAAGTTGGGGAGTTTGCATCTTGAGAGTCCAGGGCAAGAGAAACAGAATTAGGAGCTTGAATGCAGTGGTCATAAATCAAGTGACTGTAATAACAGGTGCAAATAGAGCCAGTTCAGAGGTGGGAAAAGACCAAGGTTGATAAGCTTGTGGAGACAGATGTTGTGACCCTGAAACCCTGTATGCTTTGTAGCAGCTGGCTATAACTTTTACATTTTATCTAGTGGTTGCCATAGGATTGAATGAATCACTTAAACAGAATGTGGCTTTTGTAGACTCCCAAATTGCTGACTGGTATTCAGTGATTTAAAGGGTGTCTTTAGATTTTGCAGGAAGCTCGCCATAGTTTTTCAGCCCAGCAGGAGAGATGATACCTTGCAGAGGGTATCTACTGTCAGTTGGAACGGAAGAAGGCTAGTTATATGTCGATTGATACCAAGATCACTGAGTACTCAGAAAATTTGAATGCCTTCATTTTCTTTCCTGTCTGCCTCAGACAGGGAGATAGGCTTATCCTTGCTGTAATGATGTTCTTTTTATAGCTTCAATTACTGGCAAAGGGAGGTAGTTAATAACAGTTTTCCCCACAGACTAGGGTTCAGACATAAGATTTGCATTTCCTATTCTCCATTCTCTCAAAAGGTTCTTACACATTTGCCTGCTGACCTCCATAAGGGGGTCTACACTAGAGTACTCATATTTGAAACGTTTTGTGTGTACACATGTAATTAATTACTCTCACTGAATCAATTCTTCTTTCTTCAGAATTGTATATTTATCAGAAAAATGAAGAAATAGCCTGGCCCTGCTGCACGTTCCCAGTCTTTTTTTTCTGAAACAAGTTCTCATATATCGTGTAGCCCAAGCTAGCCTGAAACTCACTCACTATGTCCAGGATGACTGCAGGCTCCTGATCCTGTTTAATGTGATGTCAGGGATTAAATTCAGGGCTTCCTACATGTTAGACAAGCACTCTACCAGCCAAGCCACATCCCAAGCCCACCATTATCTTTAATGGAAAGTTTGAGGCATTGTGATAGCAGTAATGATGGTAAAATGACAATTCCAGCCTTCACAGTTGGCACAATCAATGTTTCATTAACATTCTACTTTCTGATAGCACTATGAGTGACTGAAAGAAGTTTAAGTAGGAAGCTAGCTTTTACTTTTTGTGCATATAGGTGATATGTATGCATATATCATATATATGCATCATATATGTAACACAGCATATGCATCATATATGTGCATCATACACACATACACATACACACACCAAGATGGAATAATTATACATCCATTAAAAAGGGACATTCACCAAAGGATTCACGTGAACACAAAACGAGAAAATTGATGTTAAATTCTATTACATTGAACGTCATAGTTACCACACTGATCTTTCAAGAAGGCAAATTGGAAGCAGAATTATAGAAAGTACAAGATTAGCTTCAGTCCAGTTTTTAGAATTGATGTAGGAGGGTCATCTGTCTATGTGTTACTTTCATTGGTTAATA
>LOEQ01001555.1:33055-56768 GCA_001685075.1 Bramus lutescens
TGTGAGATTTAGCAAAAAAGAGGCTAGATATAATGGGCCAGGCAGTGTTTAAATAAATACAATTGGTGTGTTGTTATTTCCGGGTATAAGCTAGCCGTGAGGGATCTGGGCAGGACGAAAAGGAGGGCCCGCTCCCCTCATTACTACATAGAATAGATCAACATGCCTTGCCAGTGAGGAAGGAATAATACCACCTGCTTTGTTAATCATTTATATTCATTACATGTAATTAAAACTTAACTCAGTATTGCTATATTCCTACAATTTAATTGTGATTCATCATGAATGGGATATGTACAAACAATTCACCTTTGATACTTGCTGGCTAGTGTATCAGTTTGCTCCAGCTTGCAAAGGGAAGAGGGGGAGGATGAGGCCAGGTTCCTAACATTGCCCTGCCAACATGTAACCTCACGTGCTTATTTATAGAGTTGTTGGCTAACTAGACACTAATTTCTGTTCTCAGAATTGGCCCATCATGGCCCACAGAAATCCTGATACTGACACTGAGATGTTAATTGAGTGCTGATTAATGTGTTTACATTATTAAAAAACTACCACTAGCTTGAGAACACAAGCTTTTACCTTCTTGACAGGAGCACAGAAAACTGTAAATCAACAGTTGTGTGTTCTCCAAGTGGGCTAAGGCACTGGTGTTCACACCTGTGTAATAATTAGAGTTCACATTTATCAAGGACTAATTACGGCACTGGCAATTGTTCAGTTCTATACCTGATCTCAGTTGCTTGGAAGAGCCCTGACATAGGACAGATTTGCGGGTCATGGATCTGGGAAGTGCAGTCAGTGGCTGGAGGCCTTGAGAACGCAAACACAGTTCCAGCCTACCTCTCTCCTAGTCCTCACGCTGGCCAGCATTCCTCCCTGTTTGTGTTGCACTTTGCAAAATGAGACACTTTGTTGTTGATTGTCTTTATGAGAAACTGAACCTTTCTAGGCAAAAGTTCCGAAAATAGTCTTCCTCAGTAACCAGTGGGAAGCATTGCCAGAGTTCCGTAAAGCCTTTTTCAGAGGACAGGAGCTGGAGTGACACTGAGGACCCCAGTGTTTGGAATATTTGTGTCCTCCCACCCGTGCTTCCCAACAGCGGGGCTAACTGGTAGCATCTAAGGACAAGATAATAAAGAAATGGGAGGTGGCCCATAACAATACTAATAATTTTCAGTTCTTGTTCTTGGCTTTTAAAACACACATTCCCAAATTGCCCTCAGTGGTTGGTGCGGTTGCGTGCATTTGTATTGTCTACGCAGATATCCGTAAGTACAGGGATAGCCATCAGTTACCATGAGATGTGACTTGAAGGAATGCTTGCCTTCTTTCCAGTGAGCCCTTCCCTCTGGTCTCATGTGTCATAGCTCATGCCCGTAGTCAGGGGGACAATGTGCTTTATGCTACAGGAGGAAGGAGCAACCACTGTGGAAACCAAGCAGAAACAAGCTGCAGGGGTGACAAGAACACTGATGTGTCATGAACAGGTGTGTGGTCACACTTCGCTTCCAGTTTCAATAATCAATAGACTCCTGCTGTCCAAAACACAGCAGGATCAGACCAGTTTTGTGTTGTTATGACATTAGTGGTGATTCTTGCCCAACTATTTCAAGTGGTAAGAAAGTAGGTGGACATCCGAACTCTTCACATAATGCTAAAGTGTTCAAAGATAGACTTACACTCCTGTCTGAGGCCAGAGTGTTCTGAGGGACGTGGATAGTACCTCATGATGGGGCAAACCCCACACAGTGCATGCTGCTGAGAATGGAAAGGCTTACCTCGTGCGTCTTGATTTACACTGAACTCTTTAGTTTATGAGCTAGCATCTACGGAATAGTGACATTATTGTTGTATTGTTGTGCTGGGTGATGGTGTTAGCAGTGCCCTGTGACAGGAGTGCTACAGAAAGCATCTCAGAATTGGAAATGTTCACACCAGTTCACACCAATCTGACCTCACTTTGCTTAAGTACGCTCCTCCCAAGTAGCGGTGAGTTTGCCCTAAGCCTGAGGTCGGCACCTGGGCACCCCAGGCTCACTCTGGCCTGCTGATGGTCTAAGTAGTGGCCAGCATTTTACTAGAAGACTGTGCACTCGTGCACATACTTTCTCAGTTGTTTTTGCACTACTATCACAGACGTGAATAGAAATTGCATAGTCTAGTGACAGAGTCCACTGAGCCTAAAATCTTTACCATCCGCTCACTTGAAAGAACAAATTGACCAACCCTTATCTTAAGCCACTTGCTCTTAGCTACTTAACTTTAATGTTCATTTATATAGATGGTGGTTACATGTCTGCAGATATTGCGAGACTGACAGGCTTGTATATGAGTCTCATACTTGCTCATTTAACAGATGATAGGTATGGAACAAAAGAGATCCTAAAGTTGGCCCATTTAGGAATACAGTGTGACAATCCCTTATTATCTATGTCACTGTTATCTATGTGTGAAATGGCTTAATTTCACAGGCCAGGCTTTTACATACCCTCTCATGAGATACCTAGATGAGGCAAACTAAATTCTTTAATATAATACCAAAGAGCCAGAATCATCTCATTTGACAAAGCAAATCATGAAATTCTTCGGGTTTTCTGTGATTTCATTAATGTGACTGAGAAGTGTGGAAATAAATTGAAAGCATGGTCGCAGTGGAGAAGGCAGGTGGGAGGAACAAAGAAATATAAGGCCCCACCTACAAGAAATGTTGAAATTTGAGTTGGGGTGCTGAAGCCACAGTCTGTAGGTCCTGAAGAATAAAGAGTTGAGAGCAAGGCCATGGCTAAACACCTGAAGTCCATTGCCAGGACTGTGATGGTTCCAGAGGAGAATGTGGAAGGTGCATACAGGACCCTGAACAGAATCCTCACTAGTGATGGGCTTACTGAAGCCATAAAGCCATGGCGCTTCTATGAGAATCCCTGCCACCACCGCCAGCGGGAGAGCTGTGAAACATGCTGTGTGATCTACCACATGGAAATGGCTCCAGAGGTTAACTTTGTGATGGCTGTGGATAGAAGGCCCCCATTAGTTCTGTGTCCAACTCTTCTTATCCAACCCCAATCGCTGTTAACGTTCTCTACAATAAACTCAATCTCTCTCCCATGCACACAGGAAATGTTGACATTTACTGTTAGAGTTACATCATTTTCACAACTGTTGCAGATTTAGAAGTTTGAATCTGTAGCCATTGTGAAAGGTAGTGCTTCAGCATTTTTCTGTGCCATAAAACAAATAGGTTAAGCTTTATAGATGCCATCGGTCCATTGGGGAAAGAGAAGATTGATAGTCTGCTGCTCCCACATTGAGGAGTGTGTAGCTTGGTAGTGGACACTCCATTTAAGGGTATGTTTAAGACCATGGGGCTTATTTTACAGCAGGGGTGGGGGAGGAGAGGGGAGTGAGGAGAGAGGGAGGGAAGGAGAGGGAAGGAGGACCAGGGAAGGAGGAGGGAGGATATTTTGCAATTCAAAGGCTTATTTTTCAATAAAGTCAAGGAAATTTGCATACAATCTGAGGTGAAGGATTCTATACCATAGGGTTATGGATCATGCATTCAATTAGTGGCTTTATTTATAGGTTTTTAAATATACAAAAGAATAATTCAAAACTCGAGAATTTCATTGAATTCTGATGTGATGTTTATTAAAGTTATCTGTATTAAATTCCAACCTGAAAGAAATTCTGAAATTTGGTAACAGATATTCTCATTCAGAGTCTTTGGTGAAAGCCACTTCCTAGTGAGCATAAATCAGGTGGTGGTGGCTGTATTGTGGATGTTTGTCTAGGAACAGCAAAGCTGCCTGTTGTAGTAAAAGGGGAGCAGCTTTTACTACAGCCTGTCATTGTGTTCTTTATGTGGACAGTGCCGCCAGGGCTATTGACAGCTGTGACAGTTGAGCCCTGAGAAGACGAGGACAGTAAACAGCCTGTAACAAGCCAGTGCTGCTCACTCCGGACAGCGCGTGGGAACACTCAGCAGGGCTAGACGGCCATGTCTGCGCTACACACGCAGTTTCGTCATCTCAATGGCTTGGGAATTTAATCCTCGCTTTTATACCTCGAATCCCCAGAGGAATTGCAGGAGGTTGGGGAGTAGTGTCTGTGGGCTCAACGATCATCAGCTTAGGAAGCCTCATACAAGCCATGTTCTGACTCCACAGTGACAGCAAAGTGGGAAGCAGGAATTTGGAGCTTTGTGCTTCTGGTTTCCCATTTCTGTTTGCTCGGGAGGTTGTTATTTTGAACCATTCAGGTGTGAATTCCAGCCCTCATTCTCTCTGGTCACTGTGTGTGAACCTGCAAAGTCAAGAAACTTCTCTAAGCTTCCCTCCTTTCCTGGAAGTCTCAGCATCCCGTTTTGTCCAGGATTATCCCAGGATTATCCTCTGGTGCCCGTGGGATTGTGCCCACTCCGAGCACCCTCGCAGGACTGGAGAGATGACTCAGCAGGTAAAACACTGAAGTCTGGATCCCTAGAACCCATGTGAAAGCCCGAGAAGTTGTCAGCACATGTAATTCCAACACTGGAGGCAGGGACAAGGATTCCTGGGGCAGGATGGCTGCCTAACTTCCCAGAATCAATGGTGAGCTCCAGGTTCACCAAGAGCCCCTGCCTCAGTATAGTAGAGAATGGCTGAGGAAGACACCTGACATCGAAGTCAGGTGTACACAACACACACAGGCACACATATGCATATGCCTCTGCACAAACACATGTAAACAAACATACCAAATAGACACATGCAAGAGCTAGTGTCCTAGAACTGGCAGCACGTAGGCATTCTATTGGCTGGAGATTGTACCTCCATCCTCATCAGGTTGCAGTGATGAAATTAAATAACGTAAAAATGAACAACGCAACTATGCTTACATTTCCTGGTATACATGGCTCTGGTACTGAAATAATGTGAGTGTAA
This sequence comes from Bramus lutescens, assembly GCA_001685075.1. Classification (NCBI taxonomy): domain Eukaryota; kingdom Metazoa; phylum Chordata; class Mammalia; order Rodentia; family Cricetidae; genus Bramus; species Bramus lutescens. The sequence goes on from LOEQ01001555.1 coordinate 37,981, forward strand.
TTTTTTTCTATTATTACCTCATTGAACATTTTTGATAGGTGAATTTAAGTTAATACCAAATGACCTGGTTCTGGGATTATTATACATACTAATTAAGTGTTTGTGATTTAAGTATTCAAACTTTTTAGTCTGTGGACATAAATAATTTGTTACTGACAGTAAGATGATTCAGTTTAGAATCTTATAAAACAAGTGAATTTTACACACACAGTTTTGGCAGTTTAATCTAGAAGCCTGTCAGCCATACATCTTGGCTTCATCATCTTTTATTAGATTTCTGACCTATATTCAAAGGCAAGAAATAACTAATTCATGAATTCTATATTACCATATGCCATGATTCTGACAAGACCTTCCAGTGCATTTCCTTCTCTTGGTCTGTCTCTTTTCTGCTGACACAGTGAATGTGCTCTGGAGGAACACACACCTCTGTCTGTGCAGCTGGTGGTGCTGCACGTTGCCAGCGCACCGCTGTACTCATAGGTTACTGATGTGCTGCATGATTAACAGAAGAGTGTCTCTTCTGGTCGTGAAGGAGACTGAGAGGTCTGCTGGTCTACTGGCCTCTGTGTGTATGATCCTGGATGACAGCTATAGACCTTTGACTCATTCCACGTTCACCCATTAACTGCACATTTTCCCATCTGCCTCCAAGAGCCTTTTAAAATGAGCTGTGCTTCTCCCAGTGAGGAATCCCAGAGCTCGGTGGTGAGTTATGGAGACATGAAGGATGAAGTGGGAAGCAGTGAGCTTGAGATTTGGTGGTGGCAATCCAGGTAGAATGTCTCAAGGGGGCTGTTTCTCTCTCTTCTACCTCTGCCCTTCCATAGGACCTATTCTGGTGTCTCAGACTAGCAATAGCTCCAGACAGATCAGGCATGGAATGGGAGGCAATACACACCCCCCTCAGGAGGAAGTGTTGGCTGTGTTGAGCCTTGAAAGACATCCGGAGTTAGCCAGGTCAAGAGAGCCTGGTGGGTTTTTGTTTTTTGTTTCTTTTTTCTCTCTCGAATACCTCTTTATCATGTGTAACCATCTCTTAATCTTTGAAAACCAGGTCTGTTGGTTCCCCAAGAACATATGTGTTCAGTTTTTGAAAACAGCTGATCTAGGACCAGGGAAATGAAGCTTCCTCCCCCATGCTGGGTTATGTGTCTGGGCTGGTTGGAAAGGTTGGAATGGGACCTGGTACTGCTGGGGATGGTGTGGTTTAGTGGGCATCACTGTGCCCACTTCTGCTCTAACTTGATTTTTTGATGATTGCCCTCACAGAGTGACTACCCAACCCAGAATGGAATGTTAAATTTCTGTCAGTTCCCAAGTGTGCATGGAGATTGTTGCTGGGTTTTGCCATATGGCATGACTGCAGAAAGACCTCTAGAATCAGAAAAGACCTTGTATGCCAGCATGCCAGCCAAGTAGATGACACTTAGAAACCTAGGCTAGAGTTCCACTGGCTGAATCAAACACATTGACCAGTAGATGGACTTTGGGTTGTTTCTGGTTGGAACTGTCATCTACACTGCTGATTGAATATTTGTATGCAAGTTTTTGTCTGAACATCTGTTTTCATTTCTTTTGGATTCACATTTAGGAGTTGCTGAGTCATATGGCAGTTCTCTGATGAGTCATTTGAAGAACTGGCATAATGTTTTCCACAATGTCTGCACCTTTTACATCCTGCCAGTGATATACAACAGTTCCAATTTCTACATTTTGCATATTTGTCTCTTGCTTGTTGCAGCCATCCAACAGGTGTGCTGTGTCTCACTGTAGCTTTGATGCCTGCTTCTCTTAATTCTCCAAGGGTGTTGAATACCTTTAGTTCCCATTAATGTTTGCTTCTCTTCTTTGGAGCAATGCTTCGTTGAATTGTGTGTTTGCTTTTAAATTGGACTCCTATTTATGCAGAATTGTTAAGGATTCTGGGTATGATCTGAGTATAAGGCCTTTGTCAGCTAAATGTTATGCAAGTGTTTCTTCCCACTGAATGGGCTATCTTTTCACTTTTTTTGATGATATCTTTAGAAGCACAAATGTCACTAAGTCTTAAATATTGCCCAAATTTAACATACCTAATTTTTGCGTTGCTTACACTTTGGGTGTTAAATATGAGAAAGCACTGCACAGTCATGGGTTTGTTCATGGGCTTTTCCTTTTAAAGTTTAGAGTTGTAGTACATTTGGAACTTTATCCAATGGGTTAATTTTCATATAAATTTTTATTTAATAATGAATTGTCTGCATTGTCCAATTGTATTATCTCTAAATTATTTCTGGTGTTTTAGTCCCCTGAAACTAGATGAAAAGTTTTAAGGAAAACCTTTCACATGCCTGTCATGTTCACGGAGGGTGGAGGACCCTCTTTGACAACATAGCTATTCAGTTCAATTTCTAAGCTCTATCATGAGCCAAAGAATACATATTTTCTCTTCTGCAGTAGTAAGTGCAGCATGCTTCTGAACGCTCTTGCTCTGTTAACCTGAACAGTTGGTCTCTGTTCTAGAAAAATCTCTTCCTTTTCTGAGGACACTTGTTCGGAACCTTTCATTGAAAGCATCTCTCTTCCCATCAGCTTCTTGTCTAACAATGAACAAAGCCACCGGCAGAGGGCTAAAACTGAGGACATGCAGGTGACCTGGAAACCCGAGTGCTGTCTTCTCTGTCAAGGCTGGAAATGAACATCCTTTCTGAAGCTGAGTTTCTGTAGCTTCCCAGCCTGTTCTTCTCCAGTGATTTGACAAGCAGACTTTTAAGAAAGTAACCTACAGGCTTTTCTTATTCTTTACTATGCTTAGTTCAACATTCAGTGTGCCACTCTGTGTGCACAGCACAACTTTCATTTATGGATGTCAGGATCAGTTCGAGTGTGCTCTGTGTCTCAGAAGAGTTCCTTCCTGGCTGAACCCTTGCATGGTGAGTGAAAAGCCAAGATTGAAGTCTTCCGGTGAAGACACGTGCAGGTTCCTGTTGGTGCCTTATATTCTTTGGATATACCTTGCTTTTCAGGTATTTGAAATTTTTTTTGGCCTAAACAATAGAATTGTATGCTTTGTAGCACTAAATACAGAAATTGAGAATTATTTGCTACATATATATTCAGAGTGCTATAAAGGACAATAGACATTATAATGATGATAAATCTATATAGTTTACTTAGCAGTGTTAAAAATAACATTTTCAATGTAATTTATTTTTACAAGGTCAGTAATAGTATTTGTAACACAGTTCGATAATTTGGTCTTGGCAAAGCTGCTCTCAGCACTTCAGAGAGACTTCAGTGAAAAGAAAAGACATTTTGCTCCTTGGATGTGAAGGAAGCAGCTTTCACAGCAGGACTTACATTCTGGGGCTAGCTGTGAACTGCTTCAAGTGCTTGCTGGTGACCTTCCCAGGGACTCCATCAGCTGCACCAGGGAAAGGAAGTTTGCTATATTTTGGAATGCAAGCAGAAATATCAGCACATTGTTTCTGCAGATGACTTTACCAGTACTCTTCTCTCTGTGAAGGACGGAGGGGGTGGGCTGTGTGGAGGAGATTGCTGAGTGGGTTGGCTTGTGTCCTAAGAAGGGGCCCTTTTATACCGGGCACTGAGGACCGAAGCAAAGCAGGAATAAAACCAGAGCAGGCCAGCTTTTGTTTCTGGACACAAGGGAAGGCTTCTGTGTGTTTGAAAGCTGTTGTGTCTGGGTGAACAGACATTCAGCAGAGAGCACAGCCAGGGAGGAAGCTCCAGGGAGAGCTAGAGGCCATGAGCAGCTTGACTGGGCTGCTGCATTCATCTTTGCTAGACGCTGTCTTCCCCACTGTCGGCTGCGAGGACTACCTCATATTTATTGAGTACCATCCATCAAGCAAGGTGCTTTCTTAAGTAGACTTGGGATTATCTTCCTTTTACTGAGGTGATTGTTGGATTAACTGACAATCTATACACAACCCAGATTCTCTAGAGAATGGCAGAAAAACAGTTTGAAGCCGAATTAGATGCCGTTTTCCACGTCTTTTCATGCATATTCTCCAGGCCCCTCTCTTGAGAATCTCTCAGAAATCTGAATTAGTTACTGTAACACCACAACACCTGGACGAGTAACCTAATGGAGTCAGGATATCACAGAACCCAGTATAACGATTAGAGTATAAACACCCTATTTAGTTCATGGGAGATGAGCCCTCATGGCAGGGAAGGTATGGTGGCTGGAACAGACCAATCTGTGATGCCAAACAGGAAAAAAGACAGAACCAGAAATAGGACTATGTTATGGCCCTTAAGGCTTATTGCTAATGGCCAGGAGCTGCCTGCTAGGCCTGTGTTCTGAAGTTCCATTCCACAAGTTTCCTAAACAGTGCCTCCAGCTAGGCACCAAGGGCTCAGAGACCTGGGAGCAATGCACACTGAAACCATTATAAGGTCTTTTTGTCTTTGAAAGAAAACACATGAACTGTGTAGTCCTGATGGCTCCTATGTTTTAGAGATACACACTGCTGGTCTTCAAGTGATGTTCCAAATTTATTTTATGATTTTTTATTAAGTCTTATTAAGAAAGCACTAATGGCTGGGCAGTGGGGGTGCACACCTTTAATCCCGGCACTCGGGAGGCAGAGGCAGGTGGATCTCTTCAAGGCCAGCCTGGTCTACAAAAGCACTAATGATAAGAAATTTTATATGTGTATACCCTAACAGCATGCTTCTCACCTAAAATTGTACTCTATGCTAGTCTCTGAGTCGTTTCAGACAAACGTTTACTCTTGGCCCCATGCTAATAAGAATCTGCATTAAAATAAGCATTGCTCTTCTGCCTAGCTGTAGATGCTCATGTTTCCCCACACCTCCAGAGCTTTCTTCCCAGCTACAGATATCCCTCACATTGGGCATCGTATCCAACAAAGACACATACAACTGACATCTGGCCAGCAGTGATTATAACATACATCCCAACTTGAGAGATTCACTCCAGAATCAAAACTTCATAATGTACTATTAAGAGAAGAAATGAAATCCAAACCCCAGGTTTCTTAACATCACTTTTAATAGGGCTTGCCAGTATGCTTCTGGAACGCATGCATACTTATCATTGGTAATGATAATGGCGTACAGTGTGACCATCACAGTGTAAAGCAGAGCTTCTTGGTTAAGTCTCTTTTGTGAACTCAAACTAGGGGACATCAACAGCTGTAGGATCTGAAGTCTCGATATTCGATACTGTGATGGAGAGAGGCGCCCGAAACTCTTAGAGCCGCACAGAAATCATGTGAGAACAAAGGCACTTAACTTCTCAGTACTTCAAAAGATAAACATGGTAGTTTTCACCTCGGGGATGCTTACATTTCATAATTTAATTTGATAAGTATAGAGCCCTTAAGCTGCTGCTTCATATGCTGGTAAGTGTTCAACCAGTTAGTAAACAAATAATGACTGGTCGCATCAAGAAGTAGAGAACAAAGTGTAGATGGAGGATGTCAGCCAGCAGAGAGGGAGCCCAGACGGAAGCTGCGGAAGAGGCCCTCTGCCCCAGGGACCACATTCAGATTAGCAGGGTTCTACTCTAGGGCTTCTTTGCCTACTGGAGGAGGTGAACCACAGGGAATCCACATCCACATGCCTCAGTCCTGGTAGGGAGTCTTTGTAGGAGAGTGGCCTCAGGTTGCCATCCTCCTGGAGGAGGAAGCTGCAGTTGCTGGTTTTTGTACATCTTGCCAACATTCTCACAGTGACCAGATGAAGGTTGCGCCACTTCCAAGCCTGTCCCTCTCGCTTTGCCATTCCCATGGGTCTGAGGCATTAGGTCTTTGGCATGGCTGTACCCATGTCAACAATATACATTGTCTCAGGACTTAACCCACTTTTTATACATTCATTAAGGGCTTCCTCTGCTCCCCACAGGAGAATTTTCTAAGCTATAGTCTCCTTCCCTACTGGAACAGTCCAACCATGAAATCCCATGGGAGCATGAAAGGCAGAACTTATATTTTGTTTATCTAGAACTTTCTCCATATACTCTGTCTGTGTGTACGGTATTGGAGCCTGATGGTACCTGATGGTTGGTAGCGACCACAGGATGGTAGTTGGCAATGGGGTTGCTAAGGCTCCACCACCCAGTTTTGCCCCTCATTAGTTCTGCCTGTCACCAACCTCTACTGCTTTACTCACAATACCCTCCCTTTTAAAACGTAGGTTTTTCTCTCAGCTCCTCTGTTTCCTTTTTCAGCTGAAGTATTTTATCTGCTTCCTCAATATCTTTTGGTCAAGAATGGACTCAGAGCAAGGGCAAATCAACAGATTGTATACCCACTGACCTCCCAGTTGGAGATATTTTATAGGACGAAGAGAAACTTCCAGCAATTACGTTATCAGAAGTCAGTTGACCCCATAAGTACTACTGCCCGTTTGGGGCTTATCTGAGCACCGGTTGCATGTTTACCTGATGCCAGCCATGCCTAAAAACCACTCTTCTGATTCTTATGCAATTCTTGATTTTTGTGGGTAGTTTTCTTCATATATTCACCTGGGAAAGAACTTTCTTCTCTAATTCTTCTTGTTAAATAGCAGAAGTGGTCATTACAAGGCCAAAAATGGGCTTTAGAGTTTCCAGGGCCTGGCAAGCTTTTCACATTCTCAGTTTGATGGCTGTCATGTGGATGGGGAGCTAGAGTGAGGCTCTTATGTCATCGTACCTAATGGTATTTGTTTGTAGACATGGAGTAAAGGCAGAAGTTAAGGCCCAGCTTCTCTTTCCACCCTCAGATGTCCAGCCAAGCCTTGCAGCTTTGTCTAGAGGAAATGGCATCTCCAGATTGACCACCTCGAGAGGACTAGTCCCTGTAAATGTGGATTGGCAATCACTGATACCTTGAAAGCAGTCTTTGAGGATAGTAGAAATCTCACTTTGCAGATAAACTCAGAGTCAGCAGTAAGAAATTGTCCAAAGACAAAAGTAAAAGGTAAATTCCCTTGTAAACTTGTAGCTATCAGAAGTTCCTGGGTTTCAGTGCTGGGATTGTAAGGGTGAAAGTTTAGTACCTTTTCTCCTGGACACTTCTCCATCACAGCCTTTGGAATGACCAGACAGCTGTCATTCCCTCTGACCTAACGCTCTTCTTCACAGCCTCTGGGGTTGGAAGCTGGCAGAGGGGAAGGGTCAGTATGATAGTGGTTCAGCTTCCTCCTAGGCAGAGGCACCTTGCAGAGGAAGCTTTCTGTCATCTCAGGAGCCAGGCAGACTGCCAGGGTGAGTGAGAGTGAGATCTGTCGAAGGAAGCTCATGGACCAAAGCTGAGTTGACAGGGATTCAAGACCACTGCATGCTGAGAGCATAGCCTCATAGCCTCAGGCCGGAGCAAATTGTCTGCCAGAGAGAGCTTACAGCCTTCATTTGGTCGTGTATGCCTTTTCTCATTACCTGCCTACCTACCCGCCCACCCACACACCCACTTACCCACCCATAATCCATCTGTATGTCCATCTGTCTGTCTATCTTATGAGTAGAAATGGCAGCTGAAAAAATGCTAGGTTTGGGTTATTTATTTTCAACTATTGGATGGATATCACTTAGTTCAATTTAATTCCCTCCCCCCTTTTGTCTTTTGGGATATTAATCTGTTTTGCTTTATTTTTTATTTATTTTTATGTTAAGCATCTGAATGTTTTACCTGCATATATATCTATGTACCACATGTGTGACCTAGTGACCATGAAGGACAGAAGAGGGATCCCTTAGGCCTAGCATTACCAATGGTTGTGAGCCATCTGTGTCTGTTGCTTAGTCTATTAAAGAGATCAGTTTAACTTTTCTGAGTGAAACCAGAGCCATCAACATTGATTCAAGGTAAACTTGGATTGCCTCATTGAGGAGTGTGAAGGGCATAGAGACCATGATCCAGAAGTATTCTTCAGACTGTCCACTGCTGACTTTGCCACTGACAGTCTTAAGAGGACCAATGCAGAACGGAAGTATCGCTCTGTATTGTAGCACTCCTCCATTTTCTTGTGTTTAATACCCCTTTCATACGCTGTCCTCACATTCAGAGGTGGAATCCACCTTCTCCAGGACAGTCAGCTGGCAGCGTGGCAGCGTTAAGTGTGATGCCTTCTTTGACGTTTTTAGTTCCTTATACTCTCCCCCACTTCTAGCCCTGAGAAAGCGGTTGCCATTAGCTTCACTGCTTAGCAAGTTGCAGACCCCAGAACATGTGGGATAACCCCACTACTGCTGGTATTGTGGTTGCCTTGTTCCCTTTCCACTTGATTAGAGAACTAATTTCAGTCACCGTTTTATCCCTGGGCTTGGGGAACCATTGCAGCTGGGGTATGCATCAAGAGGCCCTCATGCTGCCCCTGTCCTGTGGCAGAAGGGCAGCAGAAGGCAGGAAGCAAGCTGCTTAGGCATGATCACTACTAGGTAACTGCAGAAAAGTAGCTAACACACGTGACCTGGCTCTGTTGGGTGTGATTCTCAATATGGCACACCAATTGGTTGCCCACTACTGCTAGGTAACTGCAGAAAAGTAGCTAACACACGTGACCTGGCTCTGTTGGGTGTGATTCTCAATATGGCATATCAATTGGTTGGTTGCCCACTACTACTTTTGTCATTTTAATGATCACTTATCACTATACAATGCTTAAAATCCACATATGAAATGAACTACATGCTATATTACCATCATGCAATCCCCATATTCAGTGGCTGCTCTGTGCATATACTGGGCTGGGAACTGGCCATATAATGGTTTGGTTTATTCCACAGTAGACTGAAAAAGTAAGTTTTACCTCTGTTTAATCGAAAGGTGAAGCCTCGGTAAGGTTGTACATCTATAAGCAAGGGAGCTAGGGTTTGACACTGTTTCTTGTTTTTGTTGTTGTGTTTTGTTTTGGTCTGATTTAGTTTGGTTTTGGGGTTTTGGTTTGGGGGACAGAACCTCACCCCGTAGCACAAGCTATCATAGAACTCACTGTAAAACCTAAGCTGGCCTCAAGCCTGTGGTGATCTTTTTGTCTACAGCCCTCCACCCCCACACACAAGTGCTGGGATTGTAGGCACAAGCCACCACACTGGGTTTTGAAATTGTTTCTCAAAACACCTCTGCCCGTGGGTTGGGAAGGTGGCTGTGCTTTGAAAGTGCAGCTGACGAATCTGCTGGTCTGAGCTTGATTCCCAGAAATCTACAAGGTAGAAGAGAAAAGTATGGCTCCTGAAAGTTATCCTCTGACCTTCACAGGTATACATACACATTTGTACAGGAGGCGCACACATTCATACATGTTTTGTAAATCTCTGACCTTTTGATATTTCCTAGCTATAGGTGCATAAAGAATAAACAAACTCATGTTTGCGCTGATCAGTTTTAAATCTGAAATGTCAAACCAGAATCGGACATTCTTCTTAAACTATAATCCTACTTTTTGCTTTCATTTAAAACCAGCATTCAGGAGAAACTGGTGGTGTGGACAGGACCATGCACTCAAGTACTTCTCAGAGGAAGTGAGTTAAACTCATGGAAGCCCTGTCTGGCTGAGCTGCCTCATCCATTTATGTGTAAGAAAGAAGAGTTATCTTTGGCTGTAGCCATGCTCCTTACACAGTTTTAAGTTCCAGCTATCAATCTAAAGGTTTTTTTAATCCCTTTTTCCTTTTCCTTTTTTTCCCTCTAAAGTTAGGGAGTATTTCTCCAAGTTAATTCAAGCTGCCAAGATGTTAATTGTAATACATTACATTGTAATTAGATTAAATACAAATCATATACAAATAAAAATCATCATCTTAACTATTACAAGTTCCCAATTTTCCCAGTCCACGGACATGCTATGCCTCTTTACTTCTTTTCTTTTACTTCTTCCTAAAATTTTGATATTTTCTACATGTTTTTCTCAGTGTATACTTAACTATCTTTTAAAGTATTATCAAAACTATTATTTGAAAGTGTTCTCTGATTGTTAATTACTAATACATAGATATGTGATTGACTTCTAAAATTATCTTGATATTCTTTAGCCTTTATTAATTTTCTTGCCAGTTCTTGGAAAGGTTTTTTATTTCATAAGATTTTCTATGTAGATATTCATACTCTCTGCAAATATGAACACTTTCTCCTTCTTTGATAATCTAAAATCTTCTTGTTTTAACTGAAATGGCTAAAATTTCTAGTATTTTGCTGAATAAGAATTATAAGGCTATCTATGCCTTATAATTGCTCTTGGGGGAAACTACATGGGTTCTAGGATTGAAACTCAGGTTGCCAAATTGGTGGCAAGTGCCCTTCACCAGGCTATGTTGCAGGCCCCAGTTCCCTTGTCCTGGGTCTCAGCTTCCCAAGCTTCTTTCTCTAAGCAGAACTCCTTTAGTGTTTCTTCTGGAGCGGATCTATTGACTGACAGATTTTCTCTCAGTTTTTCTTCATATTAAAATGCCTCGATTTCAACTCCATTTATCAAGTATGGTTTTGCTACTGTAAACTTTTCTGTGGACAGGTCTGTTTTTACAGTTTGAAAAATAGTCTCCTCTCTGGCCTGTACAATTTCTCATGGGAAAATCATTTGAATCATGATTTCCCTGTAGGTAGCATGTCACCTTGATCAAGTTGCCCTCAGGTGTTCTCCTGTGTGCAGTGTTTATGATTTCTTTAAGCCTGCTTTTCCTACTTAGAGCTTGGAATCTCTCTGTTTATATTGTTTACTGAATTCTAACATTTTCAACCAGGGCTTAATTTTTTTTACCACCTCACTATTTCTCCTGTCTCTAGCTATGATAACACAATGTCATATCTTTTGGTATTTTCACACCTGGAGACTTACTTTTTCATCATTTTTTCCTTCCATTTTGTTTCCTTGTGTTGTTCATATTAGAAATGTCTCATTGGTTTATCTTTAGATCTACTTGCTTTTCTATTACATGGATCTGATCTGTATATGCTACACTGAAGACAGTCTTGGTCAGCAGACTGTACTTTTATTTGGTTCTTTAAATGTCTCGAAATTGCTTAGGGTGAGACCCATATATTCTCAGCCTGTAGATGAGCCCCAGGATTGCATACGCTTTATGGAACCAGATCCCTGATCTCTGAATGCCCTTATGTTCCAGACTCCCTAGAATTCTCCTTTCTGATTTCAGGCCAAAAAGTTCAAGATTTTCAACTTCTTCTGATATACAGTTCCCACAATTGCATCTGTCCACAGACAAGCAAGAGGACAGGATGGGGAGTAAATGTAATTTGACCAAAGGTCTTGGGACCAAAGTTCCCTCAGGCAGAAACATGGTCAGCTCTTACCACCATGACACTAGCCTGCTCAAAGACTGGTGTGTTGCTGTGTCAAGTTCCTGCCTGCTGCTGCTCACTCTAGAGCATCCTTGGGATGCTGCCTTCTGCTTCTGTCCAGGCCTTATAACTAGGTGCAGCAGTACACACGCCAGCATGCGTTGTGTCTAATCCTCACTCCTGATGATAATGCAAAGGCCATGGCTCCTCTAAGCATCCCAGGCAGACTGAGACAACTTAGCTTTCAGGATATTTGCATATTCTATCAACCTTAGTTAACACAGAGTTCTGAACCTAGTATCCCTGTGAGGACAGATAACAATCAGAACACAGCATTTTTGTGTAAGTCTTTCTTGTTACCATTACACCATCAAGTCAGAAACAATTTAAACAGTAACCAACATGAGCTCCTTCCATGCCCTTTGGTGTATGTGTGTAAGCCATTCTTTTGTAAGACAAAAATTAGAAGATTGGATTTCATATCTTCAGGACACCCCAAAATATCAGCATGCCAGTTCCGCCTTTGAACCCTTTTTCAAATGCAAAGTTGTACTTCAACGTTAACCATTTCTTCCGCTCACCAACTCTCACTTGGACCATGCTGAGCAATAACTGTTTTCTGTTCTTATGTTCTTGCTTGCAACCCTAGCCTTTAGTGCAGAGCCACCTCCCTGTTTTCTGTTCTTATTGATGTTCTGGACTATTAGCATGTGAACAACATTCTTGTTGTGACTGGTAGTTATGTCAGGAAATTTATTGTGTTGTTTTCTTGATAAGTAAAAAGGACTAGCCTTTAATAAAAAATCACACAACAGTGATTATGTTTCAAAATTCGAATGAAAACAGCAGAAACCAGATTGCTTTCGGTTTCATATTATTGTGTTGTCTAAGACAAAATCATGATGCCTGTTTTTCTTTGTTTCCATTAATTAAGCTTGATGTGCAAAGAGTGTATGAGCATTTGCCTCTTCTTTTGATTATTGTTGTCTGCTAACTTACAGGCAGAATGGAGGCCAGGAGCAGTTAGACTAGGAGAATGTCATTCTTCTGCACCAGGAAGGAATGAGCTGGAAAGAAAGGCCATTCATTTAGAATAAAGTTCACCTCAGTTGGATCACTGCTTTTTACTGAGAAGTCAAGTGCCCTTAATCATTGTAGATTAAAATACTATCAAAGACCTAAGCCGGAAACACAGCCTATGAACTGAAACCGTCTGATTTTCCTCAGTTCCTATCCTCACAGCATGAATTCACTTTTAGAAGCCAAAGTACCATGCTGTGGGGTTCAAAAATGTCATGGTCGCACCAGAATTCAGAATGGCCTGCATCCGTGCTTTGAAGTAAAGGTGGTTGCAGTGGGGAAAAGGACTTGTTTTGTTGGAAAGGGGTAGGCTTCGTTATTCATGACATTTGAAAGATGGGCATCAGTGCCCAGAGTGCTGAAGTTATTTTATGAACTGTTTGCATTGGTCTTCGTGATATATAATCCCAAGGTGTAGATCGTTGGCTCCACAATGATGAAAATGAGACTACCCCGAGATAAGGACATCTCCAGTGGTCATTGTGAAGTGCTGTGTTCTCACTAAGTCACCGGTCAGTGATATGAACAAAGTCTGACGGTGAAACAGGCCTTAAATGACATTCCCCTTGTGTGTAGATAGACAGAGTGAAAGTGAGCCTGGACCACAGGCTGGAGACTCTGATTTGGCTAGCTTTCCTCCCTCCTTACCCCGTCACCAAGAACAGGAAGGTATCATTGCCATCTTCGCCTTAGACTTGTTTCTACTTCATTCTTTCATTTATTTGTGTGCATGTTTTAGGAGGCATGTATCCCATGGTGCTCTTGTGGAGCTCAGAATAACCTGTGGGAGTTATTTTTCTCCTTCTATTATGTAGGTCCTGGAAATAGAGTCTTTATCCACCAAGTCATTACCTCAGTCCCCCATCTTCATTCTAAAGAGTCGTTTCTTGATAGGAAGAGGCAGTATGCAAAGAAGCATAAGATATATTGTATTAAATGCTTTTTAAGACCCAAACTTTTGCTAGAGCCTGACAAATTGTGCAAAGCAAACTTGAGCTGCTTCATCCAAAAGGGAAAATACAGGACCACCCAGGAATCCAAGGGCAAGGGATCACAAAGGCGGGTCCAGCCTTTGGCATTTCAACTACATGTTATCATCTCTGAAACGTAGGTTTGAGAGAGAGAGAGAGAGAGAGAGAGAAGAAAATAATGTGTTACAGTTCCGTGTTGACCTGTATTCCTGTCTGTCTTTGGCTTCAAGTGTCTAATGGTCAGGCACATCTGCAAGGGATTGAGAAGACCGAGGGTGGTCAGATTTCTCATATAGGGTCACATGTCCGTCCCCGTGTCTTCAGCCATATCTGGGAAGATGAGATGCCTCTGCTTCAGGTTGTGGCCATAGTCCTTGTCTGGCATGAGAAGAAATGCAGAAGTGAGTGGATTAAATGAGACTGAACTCTCTGAGAGCATTGATCCCATGTTCAAATTCACTGTCTTATTATAATTACGGCCATTCCTGATGTGCAGCCTTCTGGGGCCTTACAAAATTCATCAAAGTTACAAGTTCAGCTTTTTAAACATTTTCACTCAGAAGCAGCCACACTGTTTTAACAATCTCATCCAGGTGTTTGCACTGTGTCTCAGAGATTGCATGTTTTTAAAGAAACGACGTCATGTCCCACTATAATCCATACTCGCTGTTAGAACTCTATAATGCACACCTTTCCATGTGGTCAGGATCTTGCATACAATTATTCTTAAGTCGCACTAGGCCTCATCTTTCCTCATATCTTCATTGTATTTGAACTTTTTAGACCTAGAAGACTTTAACTTTCAGTTTTAGAAAGGAAAGCTTTAATATAGCCAAAAGTGATGTGGCATTTTTTGAAAGGTCACATTTTTTATGGTTGGAAGGAAAATTGGAAATATTTATGAGTCATTTGAATTGTCTAAGTGACTTTAAGGCTAGATTCTCTCTCCAGGTTTAGATGCTTAAATTTAAATGCAGAATATCACTTATCTGCATATGTCTGATTTTAATTTGGGGGTGTGACAGAATGTAATCATGCAATCCCTTGTGCCCAGACTATAGCTACATTTCAGAGCTGAGCTCTGGTTGTCTGTGTCAAGTCAAATGAAGTTGTTCTCTGGCTTTCTCTCTGGCTCAGTCACTCATTAGCAGGTGACTTTGGGCTAGTTATTTCACCTCTTGGAACTTGAGTTTCCCTCACATAATAACTTGAAAAAGAGCTTATATAGCTGTAGACCTTTGAAAACAAGTGAGCCTCATTCCTGGAAGTAATTCCTGCACAACAGTGTTTAACGTGTGTTTCTTACATAGCACAGCTTCTCCAGTGAGAAGCTCCACCTTGCTTAATCTGCAGTGTCCTCTGAGGTCTCCCAGTGCAGCTTTATACCACTCTCCTATCTCACTGCTCCCAGAAGCTACAGGGCACATTGGGGCAATGAGAATAATAACAAATTTAGGAGTTTACAGATAAAATTGGTGACAGGCTCATTAGCAATTCAAGTAATAAACTGGTTGGGTGTATGAGACTATGAACACTCTAAGTAGAATTAAAAAGATAATTGCAATAGATTGAAAAGTGATAGTGATATATTTGGAGACATGAAATAGAGAATGGAAATTGAGAGAATAAATCTAAATATAGTAAGGAGAAGCACAATTTGAACCCAGAATTACTATCTTGCTGGACGTAACTTAGTGTTAAAGTACTTGCCTCCAGCGTGTGTGTATAGGTTCCTGGATTCGATCCTTAGTACCCACCAGAATACAAAAACAGAATTAACTATCTTGTGTTCCTTTTACCTTGGACCTTAGGATTCATGTTTCAATGATAATAAAAAATTAAATATTTAAATTTGCTTTGATGTTGGCCAGGTCTTTAGTTGAACATTTTACTTTCTCCTTGGACTTCAGAATTAAAAGGGAAAATAGTAATGGTTCATAAAAGACAATAGAATTAACCAAAGAATGCTGATTACTAAGGCTCACAAGGAGCCATAAATCTTTAGTTCAAAGAGAAGTTAAAGAGACTACCCATGAAAAAGATTACTGAGAAATGACTTGCTTTCTCCCTGAGAACTGGGGCGACACTTGGGTAGATGAGGTCCCTCTAGCGTGGAGACGGCTGTAGACGGGACTCTGTTTTCAGGAGGGGACTGTGTCTTCACTGTTTGCTGTCGCACACTTGACCACACAGTTAGCACTTATTTTTATCTTTCATTTTTTACTTTTGTTTTTTGTTTCTTTAATACGGATCTTCCCAGATAGCTCTGGATGGCTCTCCTGGAAGTTATAGTATAGTAGGCTTTCTTCAAGCTCGCATTAATCCCGTCTCCTGAGTGTAGAGATTGCAGTTATATGCAATTGTGTCGTGGTTCTGTCGTGAATGCTAATCTCTGCTTTTCTCTAATTCCCTACTTTCTGTTCCAAATTGGAAGGTAGTGAAGAGCAGAAATTGAATTCTGTGGCCATCAAAGGAGACATTCTTTGACCTAATAGCTTAGTAGACTCTGAAGACAGTTTCCCTTCTCTTTATGGAGGTACTTAGAATCACTGTTTACCTGAAATAATGGCAAATTACATTTGAAAACAAACCTCTTCCTTAGGAAGTATGCACACTTGTAAGACTCCAAGTGAATGTGGTAATTGTATTTCCTACCACCTACCATCTACGGGAGAAAATATGTTTCTTAAACAGTTTAGTTAACAAGGGTTTAAAAGCTGACTCTATGGGGAATATACTCAGCATAATGAGTGATGATACAATCAAGCAGTAACTGATTAATGTATGCCAACCCACTGGGGTAAAAATAGTGGCACAAGGAGCCAAACGATCATGGAGATGGCCCTTCACTCAATCGCAAACACTAAATTGGGAATGGTACAGAATTTTAAGTGCCTTTTTCTTGGGCCTTGCTGTTGTGATCTTTCTTTAGAACTGTTCTGATATACCCTTCGGAAGGCTGGCCTCTGTGGATGTTGTCTGTGCCAAATTACAGCACAGAACAAGGGCCTGTTCTGTTTAGTTACTGAAAATAGTGCCTAGTCAGTACTATTTGACAACATGCTGAATTAAGGGAATGTTAGAAGGATGTTTGACAAAGGAAAGTGGGCAAAACGTCTGATGTTTACAAGTTCTGTTTATATCTGAGCTGATAATCAGATGCTGTGCTTAAAGCTCTCCTTTAAAGACTTTATCGAACACATATGCATTTGTGGAGAGTGGATGATTTCATCTGGTTCCAAATATATGTGATCTCTCAGTAGAGCTGATTCTATTTTAGAATCTGATCTTTTCTTTTCTGGTTTGAAATGTATCAGACCCTGGTAAGATTCTCTATTTTAACCAAGCTCGTGCAGTACTGATTACACCCAGGGACACACACACACACACACACACACACACACACACACCTCTGATTGTTTCTTTTCTCTTGTCTTTGACTTGTATCCTAGTATCTTATCTGAGGTCTAAGAATAAGTAACTCTGTGCTCTTTGAGAGGTAGCCCACCAGAGAATTGTGTTCTTATATTTACCTGTCAGTATACATCCTGGTCTTACAAAGATCAGTGAAGTGACATTTCCTGTTGAGAGGGGAGATAGCTGGGAAATACTCTGTACTCAGTGGCAGTGTCACAAGGCAAGCAAGCATTTATCTTGCCTTTACTCAATCATAGCTCTTTATCATATGAAAAGCCTCCTGTGGGGTTGTGAAAGTTGCTTCTGTTTTTTAATGGCTAATCTACAATCTACTTTCAGGTACCACATAGGAAACAATACAGGATGAAGTAGAAAAATACTATAACTTAGGGGTTAGAGGGAGTTCCTTGAGCTAGGTGTTTGCCTTACATCTCCTTTAGACATCTCCTTTAGCTAAAAGATAAGATTTAGATGATCCTTATATGCCTTTTAGCTGAGGAGGCTCAGTGCTTTACCAGCACACGTTAAACTTGTCTGAGTCACATTGTGTCTGTAAATTTGTAAGTAGCAGTCATATCACACAGCAATAATAACTTGCGACTGTACACACTGACAAGAGAAACTAGGAAATGTGAATTAATACATATTCAGTNCATACACTGATATAATTCTGTTGGGCCAGATAAATGCTGAAGTCAGAAAAGGAGGAAGTCAGGACAGTCATTAGCTGGTGGTTGATCTACTGCTGAAGGGCAAATGCAGAGTAAACTAGTGTCTCTCTTACGTTTCATTTCATCACCAGCCAGCACCTAGGTGGCGTTTATGATTCATTGAGCACAGTTGTCATCCTTCGTCCCTAATCCTCAGGGCAGATTGATTAGGAGACCACCTTCCTGGATCTCCTGACCAACCAGGAGCACACCTTCACGGTTGGGATAGGGCTCCTACTCAGTGGCAAAGACCAGCCCTCACACTCACTTGGGCTTCCCCTATATCTGCTGTGATGTGACTTTGAGATATGTGTAGATGTGTGTGTGAGATCCGAACCCTTCGTTGGTCTTTGGAATAGACAGTTGTCAGGGGCTTCAGGTTTGCACCTAAGAAGCAGGAAGCTGAGTGCACTTGCTGGTGTCACAAATGAGAAGTGTGTGTACATTTCCCCAATTATCAAACAAAAACGCTTCAGCTCTAAAATTCTCTGAATCCACATTTTATTGCTACTGCTCCTCTAAAGATTGCTGCTTAAAGAAAAAAATCAGCATGGATTTCCTGTGTGTGGGTGCACGCACATGTGTGTGTGTACCTTGGATTCTTTGCATCGTGTATGTGTGTGGTAAGGTGTGCATGTATGTGTGTGTAAGCCATTGGCTGACAGGAGTCTTCCTCAGTGATTCTCTGACTTAGTCACTGAGGCAAGATCTCCTAATAGAAGCCAGAACTCATCAACACAGCAGCGAGTCTAGCTAGTCCTTGTTCCAGGGGTAGCCTGTCTCTGTTTCCTGAGTGCTGGACATACAGACAAGCCTCTGGGCCTTTTACATGGGTGCTAAGGATTGACACTAGGATAAGCCATCTCTCCAGACCCTATTTGGGTTTTAGACAGGCATCTCATTAGCATGGAGCTTGTTCAGTAGGCTGGTGTGGCTGGCCAGTGTGCCCCAGGGAGCTGCCTGTCCTGCTCTCCCCAGTGCTGGAATTATAAGCACATGTAACTTTTTACAGCTAAAAAGTGAATTCCTGGGATTGACCCCAGCTACTCATGTTTGCTGAATCAAGCAATTTACTGAGCCATCTTCTCAACCACTGAAAATGTTCTTATGTTCTTTCCTAACCCAGAAGCTATGGTGATAGATGAATGCCACAGGGGGAAATATGAACCCCTCCCCAAGGCTGGGGGTTTGATTCCAGGTAGGGTGGCAGTTAAGAATCTAGAATGTAGATTCCAAAGAATAGTTAGTTCCTCAGGGTAGCTTAGATGTAGTGATGAGGGGAGCAGGCCTGCATTTCGTCCCTCCAGGCTCCTGCACGGCTAGCTTATACCCCAAAATAACAACACACAAATTGTATTCAT
>LOEQ01001555.1:62549-82047 GCA_001685075.1 Bramus lutescens
GAGGAGGAGGAGGAGGAGGAGGAGGAAAAGAAGAAGAAGATGCCTGAACATCCTTGAAAGACTTAAGGGTTGAGTCAGAGGAGAGTGCTTAATTTCTCTTTAGACTTATTTTATGTGAATATTGATGATATTATACTCAAGGTTCTTTTCATTGAAATGCATTTTTAATATACCCATTCTGTTGTCCAGAAATCTTGCAGAATGCCACAGAGCAGAAACAAATTATGTGGGTCCACAGATTGGTAATAAAAGAGCTCTGCTGTTTCATGTGCACACACTCAAAGTGAAAATCTGTCTGTGGAGCCCTTAGCCTCTGTTTGTCTTAATTCCTAAACACATGTAGTTTTAATCAGCAAAGGAACTGGAAATCACTCCTCAGTTAGTCAGCATGCCATGACAGCATATGCACCTTCATCAGAATATCCTCCAAGAATAGAAGTGTTCCGGGACCAAGGGAAAATCTTTCCTGATTTAGTTAGCATATCATCATAGATTCTACTCCAAAAGATTCAATTTCTTTTCTTTGAATTCTTGCACATTTTCAGGAAACAGTGACCTCCCAAGCTTTGCACTAAACTAGGATTTCTTTGATGAAGGTTCATGGCCCAAGTGGAATGCACAGGAGGTACCAGACAGAGCCCCGAGTGCTTGTTCTTGGTTTCAGTCAGATGGCGTGTGGGTACGGAGTGCCTCACCTTTCATAGCACTCGCCCTGTGGTGCCTCTACGCACGCCGTGAATTCTCCTGTGAGTGCTCACCTTAGAAAGACATCTGTGTTTTTCAAGATGGTTTTTGGCTGTTAGTTTAAGGAGAGTTTCACTCTCTGCATTTGGAGTATTTATGATCACCCTTTGCAAAGTTCTGCCCCTTGGTTATGGATTGAACCTTTTACATTTTAAGGCTGAAAAACAGCATATATATATATATATAATTTTTATTAAATGTATAATGTATTTTGATGATTTTTTAGAATAATCTGGCATTTATTAAATAAATGTGAGTTTGTAAGAATAGGGTAGCCTCTATAATCATAAGCTAGTTAGGAAGTTTATGTTTTATGATAAGCTATATTATGAAAGAATATATCAGAATCAAAATGATGGATGGCCTGTGACATTGTTTCCAAATTAAAAAATTAACCACTAGTTACTAGACAAACCAGGAGTCTCAGGCAGCATTTCCTTAACTAGGCATCTTCACTAAAATTAGCTTAGAAATAAATTAACAAAAAACCTCTAGTGTTCTGAAAATATGATATATCTTAACTGAGTTATGCAGGCATCATGCTCTATAATTTATTTCATTTGCTTCTTAATGTCAGTGTAGGCTTGGATTCAGCTACAAGCCATAGAAACCCCAAAATAAAAAGTCCAGATAGGAGACCTGAGGCTAGTGTGCTGCCCAAGATGCTTGGAAACAAAGTTTCTTCTCTTTACTCCAGCCCTGGCCTTAGTCTCTAATCCTTAATTCTCTTTGGAACCTGAGATGAATGCTACCAAGGAGGGCTACCTTTGCCAATATCAGTGCTTAGATGTTTGAATATCCACAAGCACAGTAGTGCATCTGTACCACACCTATAACATACAAAAATTCAATTTGAGTTGTCAACCTAAATGTAAAAGATAAAACTTGAAAACATAGGCACAGCTCTTCTTGACCTTATGGTAGACAACTGCCTTTCATGTTTGACCCTAAAAGCACAAATAACAAAGGAAAAAAAATGTATCTGACTTCACCCAAACTAAAAAAAATTTGTTCTGCAAAGGATACTATCAAGAAAGAGAAAGACTCTACACAATGAAACGTATTTGTGGCTCATATATCTAATAAGAAACTTGAATCTTGAATACCTAAGAACTCAAGGGGCTGCAGACACATCTCAGCAGTTAAAAGCCCTGACTACCCTTCCAGAGGACCTGGGTTTGGTTCCCAGCACCCACATGGCAGCTCACAACTGTCTATAATTCCAGTTCCAAAGGAGCCAACACCCATGGCAAAACACCAATGCACATAATAAACAAACAAATAAATGGATAAATAAATGCCCCAAAGAACTCAAGAACTGAGTCATCCAGTGGAATACAGTCTCTCCAGGGCCCCTTCAAAGCCTGGGTTGAACATTAGCATACAGGGAAGATTTCAGAGTCTGCTGGTCCAGGGATCCCATGCCAAATATTCCTGACCAGAGACAGGAACTGATTAGAGTTCCTACAGGTCTCCAGATAATTACAGTGACCACACAGCCTGGGGTCAAAACTGTCTTCCTCTGGATTGCAGGGTCCTCTCATCACACACAAGGGACAGCTGCCCCTGGGACATTCAGATAGGTGCTCATTTTTGGAAATGATTAGAGCAGGATGTCTATCCACGAAGGTCCAAGAGTACTGTTGTTGACTGTGCCTGTTAGCGATTTTTCCCCAGAGGCCATTGTTCACAAAATGACAACACTAGAAACTGGATGCAGTGTTGAAGGTCAAGATTGATGTCTGTGGGTATAGAAATGCGAGTGCTCACATGTCCTTGGAGGGTCATTTGGGAGTGCAGAAAATTATTGGTGACTTTTATTAGGAGATATTAAAACCTTTTACTGTGTTTGCCTAGACTTAGGATGCTGGTTTGTTTCATTTTGTTTATGTTTTCCCCCACATAGTATCTATAACAAAAGCTTTTTTTTTTAATCCATTTGATGCATTCCCAGGCTCTTATCTAGCAGCTTCAGACAGGTCCCTGTGTCTGAGTAAGGCTGCTGCCAGTGCTCTCCTGCAGCTCCAGGCACTCTTGCAGTAGCTCAGCCATTGGGCTAAAAGCAGTCTCTCTTCTTGTTCTCCGGGCTTTGGTTTGCTCAGTTCCCATTGATTTCAGACTATTACCTGTGCTCCAGTGATTTCCTGTGACCACATCCTTCTCGATTGCTTTATGATTTTCCCTCTTGACAGTTACTTGTCAATTAGTTCCTTCTTTAGGGAGTCCCCTCCTTTTCTGCTGCTTTCTCTCTGGAGCCCCTTACTACCTTTTCCACACAGACAGCATTCTAGTGCTGGACTTTGTAATGCTCTTGGGCTCTTCTGACTCATTTGCTGTGGTGTCACCTCTTCCCTGTCCCTTTCATCATTTGGTGTCCAGTCCTTAGGGACAGAAATATCACAGGTGCATTCTACAGCTTTCTATTTGGATGACAGTGAAACTGCTAAGGCCTCCTTTACTGAAAATGCTCAAGGATGTTAGTTATATCATACTGCGTTATAGTCCTCAGTAGATAGAGTACAAGCAACTGAACAGAGATAGATGTTGCCTCTAAACTACCTTTTCAAAGTGCAGAGAAGTTTATATTTATGCAGAACACTAGACAGAGTAGCTGCTGGTAACGCGCCTTTTCAGTTCCTGTAGTTGGAAGACTGCCAGGGTGGAAGGTTGTGCTGATAGACGCTTTGCTTCAGGAAGGCTAACTGTGGTAACAAGAAGGGAATGCTGGAGCTGACGCTGATATGATGTCCCAGTAGAAGGCTGTTTCTCAGGCCGTGTGTGTGGTCAGCCGTGCAGCAGGTAGTGTGTTCTACTTGGTGTTGACCAAGGAGGCCAGACAGCTGGCACTGCCCTGTCTCTGGTCTGTTCCGGGTGCTCTTGGAAATCAATATTTCTCACAGGGCATGTGAACTGTCTTTATGGGTGCGACCAGGGCAGGGGTAGGCAGTGGCCGTCTGCTTACACACCATTGGCTGGAACTCAGGAATACAACAGGGTAACTGCCAGAGCAGTGAGGTGCCTCACTCCCTTGTATACCTGGAAAGAAGAGCAAGTGTATGTGGTGTTTAACCCCTAAACATTGAAGGTATTTTTAAGTTGTAGAAAAAAAAAACCCCAAAATAAAACAACAACAACAAAAAAACATGCAGAGGTTTAATTTATTCCCTGCTGTATGGAAAAGATTGTACCATCAAATAAACACACAGTTAAAATGTCACAGTATTCATTAATGGAGTGAAAAACTCCAAATATAATTGCTGTCACTTGACCAGCTTTCTTTTGAATGTTGGGAAAAAAAGACAACTCACAACTATTAAATTAGATTTGTAATGAGAATCAACAAGGAAATTGTGGAAAAAATTTGTTTACCCATTTTGGCTAATTTAACCAGACATAAGAACCAGTTTATGTCCATTTCAAATAAAAATTCCAGCTTCAGTGATTGATTCTCTTTGCAAAAGCATAAACGAATCAGATTATTTCGGTTGGGGCTTTATTATCTGTCAATGAGTATGTGGTGTCCAACATAGTCAGAATTCTGTATAGGTGCTGAGACCAAATGAAGTCAACCAGGAATAACAGCAAACAGGAGAAAAATGAATGTGCATGTAAGGTTGTACATTTGCTGCACAAAGTCAGGTGTCCTTGGGGTTGTGGGTGTAAACGAAGCTCCTGTGGAGCAACAGTTCACTGACCCAGTCTTAGATCTGTGAAATGCAGCACCGAGAACAAAGAAAACAAGTGCGGACTTGTTAATAAGCCTTAATTTTATAGTTGCCGTTGTCACAGAGCTCTCACAGTTTAGGGAATTATTAAAATCACAAGGGTTTGGCCATTTCTTGGTTCTGTTAATGTAGGATATGTTCTGTATGACAGGAACATGTCAGAAACAAATCCAACATGGACATGTATCTGTCTTTCTCAATTTTGACTTTATCCCAACATTAAAAGAAAACTTTAGTCTTGAACAGATAGATTTAGTATTAGACACATTTAGCCATCAGAGTTCACATCTAGAGTTTTGTCTTTTCTTTTTCAGATTTTGTGATATTTGCAGTTACATCTTAGGGCCTAAGTCTAAACACGGAACTCATTTACATCCTGTATAAACCTTGTATATACAGCCTGAAAAGAATTGTGCAGTATTTTAGTTCACTTATATTTTAAGTACAGCTCTCATATGAGGCCATGTGTAGAATTTTCCACTTATGACATCATGGTAGCATTAAAAAAATACTGGATTTCGGAGCATTTCAAATTTCAGATTTTTTTCTAATTAGAGATCACTTAAAATATTTAATCTGTACCTCATTGTTCTGGTTAAAAAGAAAAGCATTTGACACACTTGTGTTCTACTGTGAAAAGTATTGTACAACTTTGAGCTGATTCAGAACCACCCCAAATAATTCATCATACAAGAAGATGCCTGTGCTGTAACTCAGATATATTCATCTGTACTGATGTGCAAAGCTAAAGTAGCTGTGGGGTGTGTAACAGGTTGTGATCCAACCCAAAGCGGGGTGTGCCACATAATGGTAAGCAAGCATACTGGAGTATTTAAAGGCCCATGATACCCAAGGCCATGCGTGTCCTCTCTGTCACATTCTGTGGGGTCTGGTGAGATGCCTGGCCACAAAGAAGTTTCTGTTTATAGTCCTGAATATCTTTTCTCTGTGACCCCAAATTGTGTTTCTTAAACCTGACGCATGTCTGAGCCTCTCATTTTTGTTTTTAAGACAGTCGCTAGCTATGCAGCTCAGGCTGCCTTTAAACTCACTATGTAACCCAGGCTGTCCTGAAACTTAGAATCCTTCTGCCTGAGGCTTCCAGGTGCTGGAAGGAACTGACAACTGACACCATGGCCCTGGCAAGACAAAAATTTAAATGTCTTTATTATAATTTATTTATATATATATAATTATACATATTTAAAAGTTGACTTCATAGCTCTAAAATAAATTTAAAATTCCAGCATAGACCATAAGCAAAGCTGCAAAATTATTGTGATTTAAATCAATTAAATTTGTCTTGATATTTAGTTAGGATTAGGCTTGAGATGGAAAGACTTATGTAGGTGGCATTTGAGCTTTTTTTTAATTTTAAGATCAATAGGAGAAGATCTGGGCATATAGAGGTGAGAATATAAAGAGAAAAATGAAAGTGAGACCAGGGACCAGTTACGTGAGAGTGGAGCAAACGTTTGAACAGCAAAGAGCTCCTTGGGAGTTAATGTAGTGCAGGGACATGAGATTGCTTTGGTTCAAGGGATGGATGAAAACCTTTAAAGATGTGTGATTAGAGTAATAGGATACTATACTTGAAGTTGGTCTTCACTAGAGGAATATCTGAATAAGTGAGAAGAGGGAAAATTAAGGTGGAAGGCCCAGAAGGTTGGCTCTGTTTATTTGTCTTGCTACTGTGTTGCTAGGACCTGGAACATAGAACATAAGTCAATCATCTGTCAGCATCACCGAGTGGCTGTGTGGTGTGTGACACAGGACCTGGAACATAGAACATAGTCAATCATCTGTCAGCATCACCGAGTGGCTGTGTGGTGTGTGACACAGGACCTGGAACATAGAACATAGTCAATCATCTGTCAGCATCACTAAGTGGCTGTGTGGTGTGTGACAAAGGGCAGGACCTGGAACATAGGACATAGACAGTCATCTGTCAGTGTCACTGAATGGTTGTGTGGTGAATGACACATGACCAGGAGAGAGACGTCCCTTCAGCGGTATGGAAAGTAAGCCTAGATTAGGTGCTCTACATAGAAATTAACAATTGGTACCATGAGCTGGAGAGTGACCTGTAGCTAAGGGAGACAAAAAGGATCAGGCTTAGGCTGAACCCTCCCACCCCTGTAATGGCTGGTGAAGGGGGAGACACTGAGAGAGGTGACAGAGATGGTGAAGGGGGAGACACTGAGAGAGGTGACAGANAGTCAATCATCTGTCAGCATCACCGAGTGGCTGTGTGGTGTGTGACACAGGACCTGGAACATAGAACATAGTCAATCATCTGTCAGCATCACTAAGTGGCTGTGTGGTGTGTGACAAAGGGCAGGACCTGGAACATAGGACATAGACAGTCATCTGTCAGTGTCACTGAATGGTTGTGTGGTGAATGACACATGACCAGGAGAGAGACGTCCCTTCAGCGGTATGGAAAGTAAGCCTAGATTAGGTGCTCTACATAGAAATTAACAATTGGTACCATGAGCTGGAGAGTGACCTGTAGCTAAGGGAGACAAAAAGGATCAGGCTTAGGCTGAACCCTCCCACCCCTGTAATGGCTGGTGAAGGGGGAGACACTGAGAGAGGTGACAGAGATGGTGAAGGGGGAGACACTGAGAGAGGTGACAGAGATGGTGAAGGGGGAGACACTGAGAGAGGTGACAGATGGTGAAGGGGGGGACACTGAGAGAGGTGACAGATGGTGATTTGGGAGGGTGCTTTGTACCATAAGCCAAAAGGCAGAAGGACGATTATTCATTTCTACTGTCCAACTCATAAATATTAGTTTGGATTTTGAAATTGAGCCTTATTTTAAAGCAGACTTACTTTGAAACTGCTCAGTGTTAAAAAAAATATGGATATCTTAAGAGGAATATGTAGATTACTGTAGAGGGGAGCAAGGTCAAAGCAAGCAAATGGGGTGTATACTGAAGCGTCTTAGCTCAGAGTAATTTAGGATGTTTGCATTTTTAGAATGTAACACCTACTTCCTTTAGGCTTCCCATGCCTACAGCATTGAGCTATAAAATGTATTGCATTAGACATTGTTGTTAAGCACCAGGATAGTTATATCACAAAAAGATGTTTGCTTTGTGAATTCATTTAATTCCCTATCTTTATTAGTGACCTACCCTGATATATTTTAAGTTATTGTTTTATTTCTAGACAAATTTTGTGAAACTTATTTTGCCTAAAGCAGGCATACAGACCAGTTGTTAAAAAAATAAAATAAGACATAAGCTCAAAAATAGGCATTGCTTTTTCCTACTGTATGGCTCTGAGATCTTCCTGACTCTTCCTAGTGTTTGCTACAGCAGCAAGCGCAGGACTGAGCACTATGTTTCTATTTTGATTGACTTCACTGCAGTGGTTTCTGGGTGCCACTTTAGAGCCCACTATGAAATAAAATTAAAACATTCTTTATGTACAACAATTCACATGCTGAAAATGGCATTTTTCTTCTCTTCCTGAGTGGCAGTGTGCCCTCCCGCTGAGTTTCCCATGTGGGTCCCAGGGCTTGGTTTTCTCCCTTCACCAATGCATCTTTTGGTAATATCTCCAGATTCGTGTTCCCTGAGTGGTGGTGTTCATTCCTGGCTCCTGGAAGGCTCCCATCTCTTCCTCATGAGCCCAATTCATCCATCACAGGAAAAGCTCAGTGGCTCTGCTCTCCCCTTAATGTTGCCTTCATCTCTGCTGACTTCTAGGTTCCATCTAGACCACGTATCTCTTTCCACAGCGGACATCTTGTACTCCCTCCCACTAAATTACACGTGGGCATACTGTGAGCTTCTGAAACGACAGAACCAACTCTCCTTTATATTTCTACCAACTCCTTCATTGCCTGCTCACAGAAATAAAAAAGCAATACAAATTAAGTGGATGTAGACATCATGGCACTTGGGCACCAACATACACGTACACACACAGAATAAGTATGTAAACAACTAAGGAAAAATAAAAGTTTGTTGGATAAATGAATAAAGTATATTTTGAAATTTGAAAAGCATGCAGCCTGCCCCCTCAGACATGTGACCCCTTTCTAATACTTTCAAGATCCCTTTAATAAACTTTTCCTGTTTTCCATTGTACCTCTCTTATAATTCTCTGGTGATGAAAGCATTCACTGTTCTTGGTGGCATGGCCACCTCCTCCATGCTGGATCCCAGGGTGTGTATTTAGTTCACTGATGTGTGAGTCCCAGATGCTTAGCATCATGCTGGCTGTACTGGGTGAATAAATGAATGAACCGGGAGCCCACAGTCAGCTTCTCCCTGCTTCCTGGGTTCCTGCCAGTGGTTTTCCAGGTAAGGTCAATGTGATGGCAGAAGATAAGGAAGAAATACAGAGTCTCCTACTTAACTAGCTCTATACCTTCAAGCAAACTCTTTGACTGCTCTGAAGGTCATTTCCTTCCCTGTTAAAGAACAGCATGAGCTAAAATTACAGTGTTGGATTAATATTTAGGCCGAAAAACAAAAGTTAGTGGCTGAAGTTCTCTGATGAGGCCTAACGGATCCGATTTTGTCATGATACCTTCCATTCGTTGTCACGTGTGTTCTCTGAGAAGTAGGGGTTTGTCACCAATCTTGTCAGTGAGAAGCAGAGTTCCCTCCTGAGACCACAGAGCAGGTCTACTGAACACACCCTCTGCATGCACCACCTCCCTGGGTGTTTGTTGCTGTGGTAAATATTGCTTATTATCTCCTTTGGATGAAGCTTCTAGAGCTTTTCCTTCCTGCCTTCATAAGACTAAGGAATGCGAAGGGCTGATGAGTGCCCCAGGAGATGTTATTATGAAATAGTCTAGTCCTCCCCAAGCATGAGGTGCAAAGGAGTCTGGGAACCCCACCCTCTTCCCACCCTGCTAATAAACACTGCTTCACCCTCTAAATAAAGTATTTAAATCTTTGTTTTCTATGCTCAAAGATAAAATATTCTTGCATTAAAACTGTTTCAAAGATCATCATGGTATTGGTTTAGAAGCCAGTTAACTTATGGTTGGAGCAACTGAGCAACCATTACTGGCTTCATTAATGAGGAAAAGTACTGAATCTTTTCTTTTGAGAGAGGTCTGCAAATGTCATTTCGAAACATACAATTACATCACTAATACCTCTTAATTATCGCAGTAAAGTTACATAAAAAATGAAGAAGACTGTCTTCCCTATGAAGGAATTAACCTCTGCAGATATTTTCATTGGGAATTTAGAATGACTAACCCGGAGTTAATAGGCTGGATTTTGACGGCATCTGAAAAACATCTTTTACGTTTGAAGGAGTGGATTTTCCTTTTGAAATAGTTTGTCATCATTTCAGAAGGCTAAAAAGGTACTTCAGAGAGTATTTAAGTGAGAAATAATTCCATTTGGATGCTATAAAGCTTCATTATGCTTAATTGATTGGGAGGGTTGGTGGCAGGCCAGAGAACTGGCAGTGGGGCTTAAAAGGAATATATGAATTTCGTGTCAAACACTCCTTCAACAGACCAAAGTTTGTTTGTGATAGTTTTATTGTGGTACTGCAGAGCTAAGCTTTGGCACCTTCTGCTCTACATTTGAATCCCACTTTTCCACTCGTTAAACCTGAGTTTAGACATATCACTTCATATTTCGGATCTTGGTTTTCCTCACCTGGGAAGGAGTAATGTCTTCTTAGTAACATTATCTTCCATGAAATGACATAAACATCATCTGAGCAGTACCTGCTGTAGGCACTGAATGATGTTTGTCATCAAATCCCAGCCATTTAGATATGATGATATATGTAAATACCATTTTGCCAAATAAATGGAAAATGCCTGTATGGAATCTTGTGTATGATTTTTACTTGGTATGAAAACCCTTTTTTCTTTATATCTTTCTTTCCTTCTTTTTTTCCAACTTAAGGAATTAATATTGTGTTATGAATTGTCAATTTGTTAATAAGTAAAATCTTTCTCCCCCTCTCTCTTTCTCTCTCTCTTTCTGTGTGTGTGTGTGTGTGTGTGTGTGTGTGTGCGTGTGTGTGTGTGTTCATGGCTGGAAGGTAATGCTACCATTTTTCCTTAAGTTAAACAGTTTTTTGTTTGGTTGTTTGAGAAATGGCACCAACAAAATTAGGCTCGCATGGCCTCTAGCTCCAGTGGGAGCAGGGACACCCAGAACACCACCATACTTTTTGAGATAAGTCCTTTCACTGGCCAGGCACCTGCTCATTGGGTAGAGACTGGCTGGTGAGTAAACACCAGAGATTTTCCTGCCTCCAACTCCCCAGTGCTGAGAATTGAACTTAGGTCCTAATGCTTGTGTGGCAAGTGTTTTCCAGCTACGCCATCTCCCCAAACCCACACAAGTTTCAACTAAAGAAATTTCACTGTAGGATGTGGAGTAAGCCGACATGAATTCCAACTTTCTTCTATGAAATTGTGTTTTCTAGGAGAATGCGTGGAAGGGCTGCGGGAGAATGACTACCTGCTGATCCATTCCTGCCGGCAGTGGACCACCATAACTGCTCATAGCCTGGAGGAAGGTCACTATGTCATTGGGCCAAAGATAGAGATCCCTGTACATTACGCAGGTAAGACTGGGCAAGACGTGCAGAGAGAAGAGGAAGAATTGATTTTCTTAGGTCTTTGGAGCAGGAAATAGGAATTTTTCTTACTATATTTCCTATATTTTTTCTAGCCTACCTACACTTCTGTGTGGTTATTATTATTATTATTTTAATAAATGATAGTTCCATTTTGTCATAGATATTTGTAAGTAATGGAGCTGGGTGTTTATAAGGTGAAAATTTTACACGAAGAACTTCTCCATCATCTTGGAATCGGAGTACTATGTGAAGCCAATCCAGGAGCTCCACATTTGTGTGCATCTGAGTAATCCAAGTACAACCTGAGCAATGCTTTTGTGAAAGACTGGGATGGAGCATCTCCACTAGCTGCAGTTTCACAAGTGAGCATAGTACTCTGGCTTTAAGAGTATCTGTTTAGAAGGTCACATACCTGGGCATGCCACTCCTCTCAAGTAGTCTGTTAGCACTAGCATGTCCTCATTGCTCTTCTTAAATGTGGACAATGCCCACCTTGTCAGCTTGTCACCTTACTGGAATCTCCATTTGGCTCAGGGATGTCATTGCACTTGGTTTTGATGAGTAAATTCTATAGCAAGAATTGAACTTGTATAAATAAATAAAATTGCTTAATAAAATTTTAGTAGGGGTAGCCTATAAATCAGTTTTTAAAAAACAAACATATTACTGTTTGCTGTCTTCTGGGTTTTAAAGTTCATCAAATAAGGTTATTAACTTACCTGTTTTTCCACATTTTTAAAAGTTATTGCAGAATATTTTAACCAAGGAACTATAAATTGTGCAAACGTAGACTACTGTTCTGGCTTTTACAGACTTGTCTACAATGTTAGGCAAGTTATTTATTTGAAAATGGATTCTTGCCATATTCTAGAATAGTAACAAATGGTATTTGTTCAGTGTTTAATGAATGAATAAATGCTTTGGTAGCTTTTTGTTTCTTAGGAGTCTTCAGTTGCTCACTAAACTTTAAAAAAAATCTTTTCAAAAATACTATAGGAAAGGGAATTTTTGTGGTCCAAACCTTAGTCCTTTAGAATTATATATGGGTGGAATTTTCCATCAGGACCTCTGGCCAGCTCTCAAATAACCACACAGAGACTTAATATTAATTATGAATGTTCAGCCAATAACTTAGACTTGTTACTAGCTAACTCTTACAACTTAAATTGATCCATATTTCTTATCTACGCTCTACCATGTAGCAGTACCTTTTCAACATGGCATGTTCATCTTGCTTCTCTCGACATCTCCTTGCGACTCTGCCTTCTTCTTCACCACACTCTGTTTTTGTCTGCAAGTCCCACCTAACCTTTTCCTGCCTTCCTGTTGGCCATTCATCCCTTTATCAGACCATTGAGAGCAATGAGCTATTCACAGTGCACAAAAAGATTGTTCCACCACAGCTATACTACTTAGTTATGAGCAGACTTTATGGGCAAAGTAAGTAGGTGGTGCCTGCAAAAGGTGCTGTGTTTGTGAGATAAGCAGCCAGGCAGCTGGGCAGAGTTTGTAGGAGCAGGGAATTTGGCAGGCCATTGGATTGCCCATGTTCCCCTCTAAGAAGTTCCACCCAAACAAGGTCCACTTTATTTTCAGCAGGCTCAACTGTAGTTTCTCTCTTTATAGAAAACTAGAAAATAAATTGCTGTCATGTATGTTTTTACATAGACAGTGTTCTGTCAGTCAACTTGCATTTTAGAAGTTTCTATAAAACATGGTGACTGACTCTATCAAATCAGTCTTCCCAGTGGACTTCTTATCTCCATGGAGACTCCCTCCTGCCTTGTCTGAGAGTTCTAGCCTGTTTTCCCAATATTTCTACTCTTAAGAGTGGACATTCTACTAGCTGGGTCACTCACCTCTCTGCTTGCTGGCTATACTGGACACTTTCCCATTGCCCCAGTCCTCCTGCCAGAGTCGGCTCCTTCAGCCATGCAGCTTCTCTGGTAGGGAGGGTCTTCCTTTTGCCTCAGATCGACTCTACTGCATGCCATATTCATCTGACACAGGTCATGACTCTTCATTCAGTTGCCACTTCCTGTGCTCACATACACATTCACTCACCACTGGACTGTACATTCCTTAACCAATAAGATAGATGTCAAAAATTCCTTGAGCATTCTTTCTGTCAGTCTACAGTTGATTCACTTCTTTGTGGAAATGGGTGTTCAGTCCAGGGATTGTAATCTTGGCTACACAGTGGAATCAAGAAGAAGGTTCTGGAAAGAGTGATTGCTGAGTCCTACCTGTAGAGATTCTAGTTCAGTTGTTTGCAATGGTTGCATAGGTCTAAATGGTTGTATAAGATGGGCATCAGGTTTTTCAAGGCTTTTCCATGGTTAAAAATACAATTAAAGTTGGGGAAGAGCATTCAGTATCAAATGATAAGATTTCCCTCCCCCCAAAACCAACAACAGACACAAGTATTTTGAGCTTGTGCTTTTATGCTGATAGCCATTCATCTTTCAGTGGGAAGAAAGGAATGGCATGTTCAGACACTAACTCTGGATGAGAAATGAGGACACAGGTGACAGACGATGCCTGTAATGCCACATGTCGCAAAGATGCGGATTATCATTAATGAAATAGAACTGCTGATTCTGTGCTAAATTGAAAATCGGGACTAACGTCATACCACTTTACATTAATGAATAGGAAATAAATTAAAGAAGAGAAACATGAAATGAAGCCAAGTGCTTTTTGAGGTCATTTGCCATTAGGCAAGAAGGACAGGTGGCTGGTGATGAGTGTCATTCCCAGATTTCTGAGCTGTTTCCCTTGGATTTCTTCAGCAAGAAGCTTGAGAAGAAGTTTGGAGGTCCAGATAGCTATTATTGACCTTTTGTTTGGGGTTCCACATCTTTTGACACATGAAGGCATTTGCATTTCAGAGTTTACAGTCAAAAAACTGGCTGGCTCTCTTGCCTCTTGGTAGAATATTTGCTTCCTTTGTGTTTAGCCCTGGTGTTGATCCTGTATGCACAAGCCTGACCCTGATCCCCAGCACTACAAAGAAAAAATGTTCACAAAGACAGATGTTAGTGATTTTTCTAGTTTTTATTTCCTTCCATCTTCTATGCTAACAGGTGAACAAGAAGGCAGGTTTTTTGTTATATTTTAAATAGATTTATTAATTTTGGTTTAATCACTTCGCCGGTTTGGGTGGCATATTTATAAACTGTGTTCTTAGTTTTTCAGGCAAAGTTTCACTGTTTCCCAGGCTTATCTCAAACTCCTGGGCCCAAGCCAACATCCTGCCTCAGCCTACCCAAATGTCTGGGGTAGCACCCTGCTTATCTTAGAGTAGCATCCAGTTTGTTTCCAAGAAGAGATTTATTCCAAAGTTCAGCCCTTGAAAGAGAGAGCATTTAAGTGCAGAGTGGGAACAAAAGCTGTCACTTCATTGTTCTCGCTCATTTGAGCCCTGGCTGTCATTAGTACAGAATCTACTTACCCAGGCATGTATTACTATTGTATTATTAGCTTCAGGATCTCATCTAAGTTGGGATTCATCTTTGATTCCTGGAGAAGGCTTAATAAGCAGTTCGCAACCACCTTTAGCTTAGCAGCAGTAGCAGAGCCCACCAGCCTCGTGATAGCCTCGTTTGATTTCTGCCACTTGCTCACTATACTGCTTGGACAAATTCTAGTTTCTTCATGTACCAGTGGGATAGAGTACCTTTCTTCCCAAGAAGCCTGGAGCCTATGAAAATGGAACACCTTTCAGACCACTTAGCACCTTCTGAGCAGTCATTAACCATGCTGATCACCACAGTGAGCCCAACAAAATGCCTGAGTTCCTTGCTCCTATTTTGGATTAATCAAAAGGTGAATTGCTTGCTTTTCTCCTCACTGAAGCAAGATGAACATCAACACCCCTTAGCGTTGTTCTGGCAACTGTGCATAGTTTGGCTCTCTCTCTGTCTCTGTCTCTCTCTCTCTTTGTGTGTGTGTGTTGTATCTGTGTTGTCTATTTCATTTTGCCTTTTAATAGTTTTGAGAACTTCATACGTGAACCCTGTATCTGCATCACTCCTCCCCTTCCTCCAGTTCCTCCCATGCTACCTCCCAAATTCATGTTCCTATCTTTATTATTGTTATGTATACAGATGTGTGAATATCTGTGTGCATGTGTGTGCACCTTTGAGTGTTCAGCCTACTGAGTCCATTTACATTGTTCATATGTACATGTGTGTAGAGTTGACCTCTCGAGACTGGGCGACCTATGTGGGCGCTTGGTCCTGGACTAGATTCTCCATCTCTTGGCAACTATTGGCTACCTGTAGCTCTCCACCTAAGGCCAAGGCCATGTGGAATTTGCCTCATCCACATTGGCATGATAGCTAGTATTGTCATTATTGCTGGTTGGATTCGGGCCATCATATTTTGGGAGTTCCTGGATGCAACTTCTTCTGAACTGTCTTGAGGCCTTATCCTTGTATCGTAGCTCAGTGTGGCCCATTTTGGTCTCATCTTCTCACTTATTTTTAT
The DNA here is from genome assembly GCA_001685075.1 of Bramus lutescens. NCBI lineage: Eukaryota > Metazoa > Chordata > Mammalia > Rodentia > Cricetidae > Bramus > Bramus lutescens. The sequence goes on from LOEQ01001555.1 coordinate 78,095, forward strand.
CATTCTTCCCCTGCCCAAATGTGTATTCAGACCTACAGACATGTATCTTTTTGAATATTTGGGAGTAGACAGCACACATACCCTAATACTTCACTATGCATGTCTAATACAACTGCCATATGGTTGGCAGATTCAGGGCACTCGATGCTTTCCTCTGCAGCCCATATTCCAGTGCTCCTGCTAGTGTCATTTATCACCTTTTCCTATCGAGGATGGCATCAGTCCACCTAGTGGATTTCATCATCAAGTCTCTTCGGCTTGCTCTCATCTGGGACCATTCCTTGGCTGTCTTTGTGCTCTGTGGTGTGGACATGTTCAAAGAGTACAGACTGTCACCTCATGATCATATTCCACCTGTGCACTCTGTGCAGGGTTCTATGTATGTGACCATGTCCTCCTCAGGAGCCACAGCAGGGAGCCAGTGTGCCTATTACTAATCATACCTGTTCCATCATCGGGTTGTCTGATTTCTTTCCTGTATCTATATTTATTTATAGATAGGTAGATAGATAGATGGATGGTAGGGCAATTGCTTTGAAATTTGGAAGAGGAAGCTTCCAGATCCTCTTGTTCCTCTGTATCTTCCTTCCCTCCACTTCACCCTGTTTGTGCAGCTGCTGGCCACATCTGTCCGGTGCAGCGTGTGCTGTGCTGTGCTGTGCTGTGCTTTGCTGTGCTGTGCTGTGCTGTGTTGGGAACTGGTCCTCTGTCAGTCTTCACCCTGCTGTAAGGAAAAGCTACTTGCTTATTTCTTTACGTGCCTACGGATTACTGTTCTTATTTACGTTAATGCTCCAATTGCTGGCCCTGTGTCTGGGCAGTCTGCTCTCTGTGTTCTTGTCTAGCATGCCATCCTTTCTGGCTTAAGTCGCAGGCATTCCTTTAGTTAATATACTGCTTCAGTAGGAGGAGCAAAAGCACTGCCCCTCCCTTTGTGGTCTTTGTAAATGGAGTCCCATGGGTTTGGGTGGTGGACAGCGTGGGAAGCCACATGTATCCAAGAAAGTGGTGAAACTCTGTGCTTTTTTTCTGTTTTTTTTTTTCTTTTCCTTTTTTGAGACTGAGTCTTAACTGTGTAGCCCAGCTGGTCTCTTGGTTGAGATCCTCCTGCCTCAGCCTGGGATTAGAGGTCTTGTGCCACCGCATCTGGTTCCAAACTCAACATTGTTAAAAAGTCCCAATTCTGAACCCTCACATATTCCGTGTCAGAGATTTTCATGACATTTCTCATGTGAGAACGACTTTCTACAGTGTAAGAAGGAGCTGAATGTGTCCTGAAGTCTGAACTTGGACACAGCAGCCCTAAGACACTCCTTGTGCTGCCTTATGAGATGATTCAGTGTGCTCCAGACAAAGAATTTTTTATTTTTTTATTTTTTATTTTTTTGGTTTTTGAGACAGGGTTTCTCTGTAGCTTTGGTGCCTATCCTGGAACTTTCTCTGTAGACTAGGCAGTCACTGAACTCACAGAGATCCACCCACCTCTGCCTCCCAAGTGCTGGGATTAAAGGTGTTCACCACCACCACACAGCAAATAAAGACTTTCTGGAAGCAGAGCTTTTTTGGTAGCACAGTTAGTTCTGAGAGAGAATGTGTGCAGTTAGCACTGCTGTTTTGTTAACAGTACAGAAGAGCTGCGTCGTCTTCAGAAAAGAGTGGCCACTCCCCTACGAGTGCGCTCGGACGGCATCCCAGATGAATTCATATTAACCTTCCAACTTCCCATCACTACCTGATGAGCAATGGCTTCCTAAGGACCGTGCAACATGGAGCTCAGTTTCTCAGCATTCTGCATCCTCAGAACAACTAACCGGAAATTCAGACCTGCTCTGTCACCCTATGTGCCCACCCTTGCCCCTCAGTCTTCCTGACTTACTCAACTTAACACATCTGTCCTTCAAAGTGTTTAGATGCCTTTCTACAACTGAATTCTAGCTGAGGGTTCCTAAGGATAATGTTTTAATTCCACAGTTTGCATGGCTATGTAACAATTGCATTTTGTCTTCACTGCCCAGTCGTTAGTCCAATGGACTCAGATTATCACCTCGAAAGTACATCACATTTGTGTGACCCACCCAACTCAGGACTTTAAATCTGATTTAGTATTCATAGTTTGACATCTGAGTTCTTTAAATTGAATCTAAACTCAGGATCACATAAAGTCCTGGCTATGTCACACATCTGAAATTGTGTTTGTCATCCCAAGCTCTAAGTCCCCAGGTAATGGATGTTTCCCAGAGCCTGTGTTGTAGAGATTGCCATAGATCTAACTTTTTGTTGTTGGTGGTGGTGTTTTGTTTTGATTTTGATTCTTTGAGACAGGGTCTCTCTACATAGCCTTGGCTGTCAATGAACTCACTATGTAGACCAGGCTGGCTGTAGTTTCACGAGCTTCTCTTCCTCCCAAGTGCTGGCATTAAAGGCATATGTCACCACACCTGGCCTATCGATCTAACTTTCTAAATGCCTCTGCTCATGAGCCTTTGAAGCAAAGGATTTTTCTTGCTCACATCTCAAGAAAAGCAAAATAATACTATCAACTTGGCATGGTAGCCCATGTTTGTAACTCAACATGTTTGTAACATGTTGTAACATGTTTGTAACACAAGGGAGGGTGAGTAGGAAGTTCATGAGTTTTATGTCAACTTGGTCATATATAGCAACTTCCAGGTCAGCCTGAACTGCATAGTAAAGCCATTTCTAAACACCAACAATAGCCAAAATAGATTAAAAAAAATACTAAGATATAACTTTAAGGAACCAAAGAGTGCCAGGCAGTGTTGGCTTACACCTTTAATCCCAGCACTTGGGAGGCAGAGGCAGGCAGATCTTTGTGAATTTGAGGCCAGCCTTATCTACAACAGTGAGTTCCAGGACAACCACAGAGAAACCTTGTCTCAAAAAAAGCAAAACAAAAACAAACAAACAGGAAAGAAAAAGAGGTAAGCCTAGCTCTGGAGGGCAAGGCCTGTGATCCCAACTACTCAGGAGTGAAGGCAGAAATAGGAATATTACAAATTCAAGGCCAGTCTGGGGTACAGAGTTCAAGGTCAGCCAGGGCTATTTAGTAAGACCCTATCTCAAAGTACAAAGTAAATAGAAGGCTGAGGATATGGCTCAGTAGTGGAGCACTTGTTTAGCATGTGTGAGGCCATTGCTTCAGTCCCCATTGTAGATAGGAAAGGAGAAGAGCAGAGGGAAGAGAAACGGATGGACATGTGAGATGCCTGTGTGTCCGTGCTCCACCATGTTGGCAGGTAGTGCAATTCTGAGTGAGAATTTAAATCACTCCCTGAACCGCTTGCTGTCATCATGGATAAACAGATTGCTCCTGGGAGGTAAACATCTGAGATAAACTCCAGCTACGTTAGCTTCTATTAAATTCCCAGCCTCCTGCGAATCCGGTCACTCTCTAAGAAGCCAGAATGATCTCAGTGTCTTCTCTCGGAGCTGCTCCCCGTGTAGAAATGAGGGATGCTTGCACGCACGTTTGGTAGACTTGCTTATGCAGTCTGCACACCCCTTCTCAGCAAAGCACCTGGGTTTACATGGCAGTGCCTGCTTTTAAAGATGTGACATGCACAGTGTCTATCTCATGACAGAATTATAATAGTGTGCCATCTAATATAACCTTGAATCATAATTACTGAACAAAAGGAAATGTCAAAACAAACAATTCCATTCTCCTGAGCTACACGTTTAATTAGCATGAATCACCAGTTTATAAGAGTGTCTGCTAGTGTAGAACCACATTTACTCGCTCTGTTTGGAGGGGAACTCTGTGATGAAAAACCAGAAAAGAGCAAACTTTCCTTTGAAAGTCCTGAGGAGTGACATTCTAGGCCAAGGAACATTTATCCCAGCCATGCTGGTCATTAATAATTATTTTTTAATATTTATTATTTATTATGTATACAATATTCTGTTTGCGTGTATGCCTGCAGGCCAGAAGA
>LOEQ01001555.1:91965-104562 GCA_001685075.1 Bramus lutescens
TACAGTCCTGGTGACTCTAGACTCCAGTGCATACCTCTCTTATGGCGGTAGGCCGTCTGCAGTCCTGGTGCCTTTAGAAGCAGGAACAAGGGAAGAGTCCCACTCTCACCTTGACATTCTGTGGCTCAACAACTGCTCCTTCTTTCCAGCCACTGTGAGAATCCTCTGAAAAGGGCGATGCCACGGAGGCTCACGGTCTGCCTCAACAGCTCTTCTACACGGTGCATAGCCCCTCTGTGCCTCGCTTTCATCATTTATAAAATGAGCATGACAACATGGATCTCATTTACTTGTATGAGGATTAGATGACACTTAGGAGCATAGCTGGCTACACTCAGCACTGTGTGAGTGTTCTCAGTTGCCATTACTGCTTTTTCAAATGTATTTCTATTTGCAATTGCTACACAAGAATTGTACATAGTTAAGGGATTTCAGTGTGACATTTCAATACACACAAATCCTCAGCTCCATGGGTCTTTTTCATGGGCTCCTATGAGTTAGGGGACTCTCCATGTCTTGCTCATTTAGATTGATAAAGCTGAGCTTGAGAGTATCCCTCCTGCTCATAATGAACTTGGCAAGCCAAGAATGAATTGAACAGGCCAGTCTCTATGACCGTCAGCTCTCTGATGGAGTTGTGGTCCCTGCAGTTGTTAGTGCTATTCTTTGGGGTGTTGAGGTAGCTGTAGGGAAAATTACTTGATTCTGGCCTTTGTAACTGCAGTTCACATTTCCAACTCTACAACTTCAAAAAGACTTTTTCCCTCTAAATCCTTGTCATAATGAGGCTTTGATTGTTAAGAACTTGGAGTACTAAGTGGTGGTAAGAATTTTGTAAATGATACAGGACCATTCTTTTGCAAAGCTTTGCTTTCTGTAGGTATAGATGTCCGTGGCTCTGTATACACTTAACATCTTTTGGAACAGGTATGGATGGGTATCTTTAGTGCTTAAACAAATGATATGTAAACTCCTAGGCCTATTTCATTTAACCTATGACTTCTTGCCACAGTACATTGTGCAAGGTATGTAGTAGGTTCCTTCTACTGAAAATACAAACAGTCATTAAGTCACCATGTGTGTTACCTACCAAGCCAAACTGTCCTCAAAAGCATGTGCTCCTCAAGCATCTTTTATTTTTCTTATCATTCAAGCATTTTCCTCTTTCCTAGGACTCATTTTCCCTCACCGTCTCGGTGGGCATGTGCCTCTAGAGTATTGTCCCGAGTAGTTGTTTGTGTTGGGACTGTCTGGCTTTGCCTGAATTCAAGAAAGGATCTAGCAGAATCCAAACATTCGATTACTGCCAGTGTGGTTTCAGCTAGTGCTCAAACATGATCCCAGGGGCCTGTGTCAACCATGGAAAGGTCACTAGCAAGGACCATAAGGACTGCAGTCACTGATCTAAGAACACAGACTTAATCTAGAAAAGTAGCCTGCAAGTTAGAGGAAGTACTCTGGTGATTATCCTGAGCAAGAAATGGCGCTGTGGAAATGATGGGATGTGGTGGGGAAAGCTGGCCACCTGCCCAAAGAAGGCAATTATGACCCCGTGGCTTAAATTTACTTTCATCTACTTCAGCCTCTGCAGTGCTAGGGTTTAAGTGAGCTACCATATTCATCTAATATATATACCACATATATTACTGACAGTTTTATAAGGCCTTAAAGACTGATTTCTGCTGGGGCAGATAGCTCGATCAGTAAAGTGCTTGCCAAACCAAGCACAAGAACCTATTGGATCACCACAAACTCATGTAAAAAGCTGGGGGTGGTAGCAACCTCTATAACATCAGTCCTAAGGAGGTGGAATTGAGTAGATTCCCACCAGCCTAGACAAATTGGCAAGCTCCAGGCCAATAAAGAGCCCTTGTCTTAAGAAATAAATTACAAGGTGAATGGCAGCAAGGAAAAACACATGAGTTTGATCTCTGGTCTTTGTACACATACACATATATGTGCATGCATTCATACATATAGGCATACACATACATTCACTCATTTGATTTACCAACATGATTGTAAGCGACTCCATGATTGACACCATTGGCAGTAAACCTAGCTTGCAGTGAAGCGGGCGATGGGAGGCTCCTCCATGTCCCTACTGAGACTAGGGAATCTGCATGGCATGGAGCAGCAAAGTTATTGGTTCTCTCATGACAACTGCAGGGTATTCTCCTTAGCCTCTTCCAGACCCTTGTTTGCAAGTGACTTTGCTTGTAAAGATATCCTTGAAAGCATAAGAAAGTCACCATGCCACTATTTTTTGGCCAGAATCTTAGAAAAACGTGAAAAAGAGAAAATTCATATTTTTAAAACAATTTTACTCAAGAATTTAAAGAGTTGCCGTAAGTAAGTTATGCTGTTTCTTGGGAAAACCCAGCTGAACAGGAAGCCCTCTTCCACATTAATGGGTTTGTCCATCCCTCCCTGTCTGTCCATCCATCTAAAAACCACTGAAAAGTCTGGCACCTTGTGTTTTCAGAGACTTGTCTACATTATTCAGGGCTTCCATCAGCTACATCTCACTACATTGAGAAAAAGAAAGAAAGCCAAACATTGACTGTTTGGCTTAGAAATAGAAATGATTCAGAGTCTGGGGTGCTGGGAGGTTTTAGAACAGGCAGACTAACAGTCCAGGCTCACGGAGGGCACCTTCTCTCCATGTCTTCACGTACTGAAGAGGTGACGCTCTCTTGGGGTCTCTTTAAAAGGCACTCTCCCCATTTACAAGGGCTTCACCCTCATAAGCTAATCACCACCCAAAGCACCGCCTCGCATCACATTAAGGGTTGGGTTTCACTCTGCCAGTGTGTGGGAGGCCACCTGGGCACTCAGACTAAGTGGTGGATCGAGTCCCTCTTCCCACATGGGTCCTGGTTCTGCTTGTGTGGTACTTCATTTCATCACATGCCCAGGGGTTTCATGTTCTAATCAGGAAGAAATTGCCTTCCGGGTTAATAGAGTCACTTTCTTAATGTCTTCTTGGTAGGCTTGTTTACTAGTTGGCATTTTGCTCTGTAGTTAAAAAACAAAAGCGGATCTATTTGTCTATTTGAAGTAGGAGAGGAGTCACAGGAATCTTCTCAATCTGTGTAGAGTGTAGTCAGAAAAGCACGATTGCAGTGTTCCTCTGGCATCTGCTCGGACAGAGTCTATGACTTAGAAACAGGCGTAAGAGTGGTGAGGTTCAGAGCAAGAGGGGAGAAAGCTATGGCCAATGTGAGGCTGCTTAGGAAACACTGGTGTTCCCCTGTTGGAAAGATGAGTACCCAAGACAGGTTCACACTTATTATCCTAGCACTCAGGAAGTTCTCGCAAGGAGTTCAAGACCAGCTTGGGCTAGTGAGACTCTGAGTAGATAGGTACCAGCATGTACTACAGTAGCAGCCCCTGGCCCAGCTCTCTTCAGAAATCTCCAAGAGCCACTTTTCTATGCCACAGTTCTGACCCCTTGCCCATTTCCTGGGAGAGTGAACCCACGCCAAGTCCAGTGGCCATTCAGCTACGAGCCAGTTAAACCAGTCTTTCCTGCTCCTTTGGCATTGCCACACTGCTCCAGAGAGCCCTGTGTGGCTGCCTTTGTGTTGGTGAGACAGAAGGCAGGTGTGAAAGCTTCCCAGGGTGGGACTCCCTCTCCATGACTCACTGGGTGTCACTCCTTTGGGTGTGTGTTAGCACTCTTTCTCTCTCAGATGTCCTTTGCCATCCGGGTGTAGCACCCAGAGCTCCCTGCTAAGTTTTGGAAGCTCTCCAAGTGGGTAATTGCTTCCTTTCTCCTGCAACTCAGTGACTGGGACTGGGTGTGTCTTTCCTACCTTGTACCTCTCAGAAGTAAGAAACATGCCTGCTTTGTCAAGGGGTCATATGAGTCATGTAGAAGGACCAGGTTTTGATTATAAGAAATACTATTTCCTTTTTGTATATGTCTGTGATACTGAGAACCTAATAGGAGATTTAGATACAGAAACATAATCCCTGGATTATAATGTGCCATTTTTGCTCACAGTAAATGCCTTTTGTCTATAATGTTTGTGTATGTGCACATAAACCCACACTAGAAGGAATAAAAGATTGCCACCAAAATATTAGGTTGGTCATGCCTAGACAATAAGTAATTTAAAAAACATTGCAACCTTAACCCCCACCTTACCCCTGTGCTTCTAGCAGCTCTTTGACTGAGCAGCCACCTCTGACCTCTCCTGGCTTCACCAGCCATTGAGGTCTGGGATGCTCTCATCCCATAACCCCAGGAGTGCTCTCTAAGGTGTCCAGTCCATCCTAGCATAAATAGGATTTCCAGTGCTCTTCTTTCCTTCACTGCTCTCTCCTTGACCTTTGTGGGCTTCCGGGGCTGCCAGAACCTCACCTTCTGCTCTCTCTTCCCTTTCCAAGCTCCCTCACCCATAGAGCCGCCTCCCTTGTGGCTTGCTGTCACCTTGAATGCCACCTTGGGCTCATTCCTTTCCCCTCCTCAGCCATGTCTGAAGGAATGTCCAGTGTCAGTTCAGTACAGCTCTTTCTAAACTTCCTGCCCACCCTAAACCTGTTCTTCTTCCTGCATCCTGTTTGGTGGCATCACCACCCAGGCCAGAGAACTAGGAGTCTCCCACGGCTTCATCCTCCACATCCTGTGATGAAAGGTCCCTGGGATTCTATCTTCTCTCCATATCAAATGTGCCTTAAGAAAAAAAAAAAAAACTTGTTTGCTGCCCTCATTCCAACCCTTTGTATTTTCCCCTTACCACAGCCTTTCAACTGCTTCCAGCTTCATTCCCCAGATCCCACCACCCACAGAGTAGCCGGAGATGGTCAGTATTAAAATCTTCCTGCCCTACATCTTCACCTTAAGTACTTGTATGGATCTCCAGGCCAAGAGACTGTCTGTCTTAGCAGAGTGCTAGGCACACTGAGTAGTGTGTTCCTCTCTAGGACTTGCCTGTGTCTCTGCGGCATTCTGTGAGGAGTTCCCAATGTGGAACGCGTCATCATCACATCCTCCCTGTTGTCACGCTGTCTTCTCCCCCTGGACTTTCCTAGGAGACTTTCCTGATACATCCTTGACCTTCCTGGTCTCATTATGATGCTCCCCTTTCCTGGCACCTCCTTGTGTTTGTGGACAGGTACATGAGGGCTGGTAAAGAATTCCTCTTGTTCCTCCAGCATCTGCCAGTGGACCTGGCTCTAGTAGGCAGCACATTTTAAAATCAATACTCTTATTTATGATATCTGCATTACTGATAAAAATTAAGATATGTTACTATTGCAAACAGCTTAGGCTTACAAACCTCTGCAGAGCCAGTTTCTGTCTCTCTTCACAACTCCAGGGAAAAGATATTTCCCAGACAAATGTGAAGTCCTTTGGATGCCCATCTAGATTCCTGGTGTGGAAAATACTTCCACATCTTTGGTGAAGCCCTTGAGCTCTGAAATGGGACCTCGTGCATAGAACTAGTTTTCTCCCTGTCCCCTACTGTCTCCATCTCTCTAATATCGGGCACTGTTCCACAAAGTATCCATCCTATCAGGGGAAAGATTATTGTGTTTCTTTGTTTCTTTTCTTGTTGTCCTGATAAAATACCCTTTCCGAAGTGACTTAAGTGTGAGGTTTGTTCTGTCGCACAGTTCAAGGGCACAGCCATCATTGCCGGAAAGTCAAAAAGGCAAGAGCTTGAAGGAGTTGCTTGCACTTGGTCACAAGTAGCAGAGACCAACAAGAGGTGATGCTCAGCTCACTTGGTGCATTCCATGAAGCCCAAGGAGTGGTCCTGTCCACAGTCCTGACGGAACTCACCACATCAGTTATCCTAATCCAGATAGTCTCTCACAGACATTCTCAAAGGCTAGTGGTCTACATAGTTCCTCACAGGCGTGCCTGGAGCTTTATCGGCTGTGATTCCAGCTCCTATCAAATAGACATGTACCACTGTCACAGCAATAAAAGTGACAATTGGATGTTGTAGCTGTTCTGGCAGAGCCTTCTCTGGGTCCGGTCATTCAGGTTTATTGTTCAGACCTAATGTAGACTAATGGTTCACCTTCTAAAATGACAATGATTGCACTTTCTGTTTAACTCAGAAGTGTATTTTCTTCTTAGCTATATTTTTTTTAAAAATTAGGTATTACCTCTGTTTATTTTATTTTACAGAGAAATGTGTTTTACAGATTTTTTTCTGGCGGGGTTGTGTGGTTTTGAGATATGCTTTCTTTGTGTAGCCCTGGCTGTCTTGGAACTTACTTACTCTGTAGACCAGGTTGGCCTCAAACTCAGAGATCCACCCACCTTTGCCTCATGAGGACTGGAATTAAAGGTGTATATCACTAGTACCCAGTCCAGATTCTTAATCTAAATACAATCCCATTAAACAGCCATGTTCACACTATTCGCACGTAAGGAAGTGAAAAAGAATACATGAAAGAGCGAAGGGACTGACGAGGTGACTTAGTACTACCTTGATGCTGAGTGCCAAACCTGACAGCCACTGCTGGCCGGGTGGCTCAGGTAATAAAGATGCTGAATACCAAACCCGACCACCACTGGATTTCATCCCTGAAACCCACATGGTGTAAGAAGAAAACTGACTCCTATAAGTTGTTCCCTAATCTCCATAGGTGTACACATGCACACCAATAATAAATAAATTAATAAATGGGGAAAAAAGAAACTTCTCAAAGGAGTATATCCTCTGTAAACTGATGGAACTTAGGTTATGCCTAGATGTCTGTAACTAAATGTGTTAGGATAATATCAAGGCTTAATTTGAATCTTTGGCTTAGAGTCTATTATTATTAACAAGTTTGTTACCTGTGAGTTTATAGTAAAGACTGTATGTCATTTACTATATAGTAAATGTCATATAGTAAAGACTCACACGTATGTTAGCTGTGATGACACACACATCCATAATGCAAGTGTAATTGGTATAGGGGTGCTCTCACTGTGTAAGCCAGGCTGGCTTGGAACTCATGGTACCATAAACGAGCCTGGAACTTGTGGTGACTCCCCCTTTGCCCTCCAGTCACCAAAGAAGTGGTTTGAAACCAACTCGTATAGCATGCCTTGCCTTTAAATAATATTTTTAAAATACTATTTGGAAACAGTAGTTTGTCAGTTTTATAAGTCAAGAACTTCTTGGGCTTTGCAGAAAATTGAAGGTCTGGTATATTTATCTTAGAACATTAAACTATCCCATCTTATTTTGTTAGGACTTTTGTTTGACATGAAGCAGTTGGGAAATTACATTCCTAAGATTAAAACCTGAAGCCGTGAGTGCTGCTAGAAGGCCCTGGGAGTTGGGAGGGTCTGACTTAGTAGAGATTAAACGTTTGTATTTGTACCTTGTCCTTGGTCATGTAGTGTATCATCAGTCAGTCCTCATTTAAATAACTAAGAAAAGTTGCTATTTCAAGTCTTTTTTTTTTCTTACTGAGCATTCCATGTGAAATTGTGGCCTTATTGGTTTATCAACCCTGCATTCTACCTATTGGCAACAAAGACATTGTTAACGAGAACCTGCATTCCACCACTGGTTTTTCCAGAATATTTGTAGCCCTTTCTCAACAGCTGCGAGTTTGCCAAGCCGGTTTTGGTAGACCTCCCAGATAGCCGGAAGCCAAGCATAATTGACAAATCACCCCTGTGTTGCATAACCACGTATAACTCTGGCACTAAATTATAGTTAATGATTTTAGCCAAAGTTAATCTCATGTTCTTATGTGGTGGTCAGATTTTCCTGAAAAGTGGAGGAGAGTGATTTAAAGTTCACCGTTGTAGTCTTCTAGTATGCCAACCCATGGCGTTTCCAGAGCTGGATCTCAGGTTACAGGGAAGTCTTCCATTGTAAGTGTACACTGCTGTAAGGTCTCTTCGCTTCCATGCCCTACTTGGGGTTGCCCTGCTGTAGTATTAATTGATGCAGCACTTGCTGAGTCTTGGGACACAGGGAAATCCTAAGCCTTCCTGGAAGGAGCTGGCATTTCCTGACAGTGTAAGCCAACAAGGAGTGGTAGAGAGAAAAGGCACAGTGCTGTGAGAAGCGACCAGACCAAGCCAATGTTCCTTCTAGCTCCTAAACTGAATTCTGTGGCCAGGGAAGGAAGATGGGGCAGGTAAGAAAGGAGAGGGGTGTTGGAGGAGCAGGGCTTTTTCAAGGGAATAAAATTATGTATTTGAAACTATATAGTTGGCTGTCCTCCTTTCTTACAGGAGAGGCGGGGCACGCTTGGGCCCCAGAAAGGGGGTACATTCTTCTCCAACTCTTTGAGATGCAGTCTTCAGAATCATCTATCTCTTCATGTGCCTACTGCGTGGCATCCACATCTATGTGCCATGTTCACATTGTACAGCACCCACATCTATGTGGCATGTTCACACTGTACAGCACCCATATCTATGTGCTATGTTCACACTGTACAGCACCCACATCTATGTGTCATGTGCTTACACCCACATCTGTGTCCCATGTTCACATTGTACAGCACCCACATCTGAGTGTTAATTTATTCATTACAGCACCCACATCCGTGTGCCATGTCCACACTGCTCAGCACCCACATCCGTGTGCCGTGTGTATACTGTTCAGCTCCCACATCCATGTGCACATGTGTGCACACTGTTCAGCACCCACATCCGTGTGCCGTGTGCATACTGTTCAACACCCACATTTTTGTGCCATGCATGCCAAGTTTGATCTGGATTTGCTCTGTCAGTGCTTCCTTTCACCAGAGCTGAGGAGTTAACTCATCCTGGTCCAGGGCCTCCGTTGATGGTCATGGTGATGACGGCAGTGATGGGGTGTTTTTACTGGATGTCAATCACTGAACAAGCTAGAAAGATCCTTTTCTTCCTTTTCCCAGCCTGCCCCTCTTCCCCACACACTCATTGTATGACATTGGTGAGGTAAGAAATTAAAAGTCTTAATAATTATCCCTACAAAGCAATCACTGGTACCAAAGTTTGAACAGAGAAAGTGGAGAATCCACAGTCGGTTCGGGCCCCTCATGTGATTTACCTAAACTATGAAGCAGTTTCTGAGGACCTGTTTGTTCTGGATGAAAACAGAGAAGGTATTCCTGTCCAGGTCAGAAGGGACCACTCACTAAGAAAGAAAACTTGATGGATTCCATGCCAAAGAAATGTTACTTATTTCTGTTTGACCTACTCTGGACAATGTGCAGATGGTCATTAGCACTCTGACTTAACTGTGCAGTGTAGTTGCATTGCATTTGTATTTTAATAAATAAAACTAACCTGAAGATCAGAGAAACAAAGCAGCCAGCCACTGGCTTTTACCTCTACCTCAGTCTAGAATGGCAATCCTGCCTCCAGGACTCTCAGAATGGGACTGAGACTAAGAGCTGTCTCCTCCCATTTTATAATCATTTCTAGGGCTGGGATTAAAGGCATGCACTGCCCGGTTTCTATGGCAACAAGTGTAGCTGCTGGGATTAAAGGTGTGTGTCACCACTGCCTGGTCTGTAAGGCTGAGCAGTGGGGCTATTTTACACTCTGATCTTCAGGCAAGCTTTATTTATTAAAATACAAATGAAATGTCACTACAGGGCAGGTGTATGGCAGACTGCAAATCCACATTCTCTTTAGAGAGAGAGTGATGAGACGACCAAATGCAGTGTTTGCCTTTGTAAAGGAGTGGAGGCACAGATTACAACTTTAAATAAGAATACTGTATATCTCATTAATTCCTCCTCCCCCCAAAATAGGAAATAATTTTTATCACTGAAGAAACTGTGATAAACCTTAGTTTTTTCAGTGTAATTCTGCTTTTGTTAAAGCAGACATCACTTTGGCACCAATCTTGCCATTCAACCTACTGGCAAAACTATTTACCAGATGCAATCACAGTTTATCTAATTAAGCAAACTTGATAAATGAATATAAATAGGAAGGCATTAGAATTAAATCATTATATAACTGACATGATTGTCATAAGATTCCTTGGAAGAGAAATCTTAGCTAGCCAGTACAAAATAATCTATTGTAGAGGTGAATTTACAGTTTTACAATGAGGTATGCAAGTATATAAAAAGAGGAATATTACTGTATTTAAAGTATATGCATGTCTCATAAACATCCCATTTCCTTGTTTATACTCACTCTTGTTTCAGTAATTAACATATTGTGAATTTTACTTTTATGAAACCAAAGCTGGAAGGGCAGATGAAAGTGTAAATACATGGTTATGCTGTCACTGAGGCCTTGCCCAATGTCACGTCTCAGCCGACACCAGCATAGCTGTCATCTGCCTAAATCTGTATGTATTTGTCTCTTTCATTCATTTTCTCATTGAGGTTTTCATGACTCTTGATAATCTCTCTTTTTCTCATCTGTAATTTGCCCTTGCTGATATACAGAAAGCTGAGAAAATCACATTCCAGCTGTCTTTTATATTTATCTATAAGTATATGACAGTTGAAGGAAAATATAACTTAAAATGTATGTCATATGTAAAATTTGTACATTAGTAACACACCAAAATTTTATTGAAAGTTCTTTACAAAGACATAAAGGACTTATTCTAAGAAATGACTAATTCTAGGCAAAGCATGGTGCTCCATGCCTATAGTCCCAGAATTCAGGACTGAATCAGAGAGTGCTCAAATGTGAGGTGCCTGGGCTGTATAAGAAGTTTAAGGATGCTCTGGGATGCCATGTAAGACCTTCTCTCAGTAGAAGAGCGACAATGGAAAGAGATAAACTGTCACAGACAACACATCTAGGTCACTTTGCTTTATTGACTTTTATCTTCACGATGACCAAAACAACTTAAGGGAGGAAGACTTCAGGTTGCTTAACTGAATAAATTGTAGTTGCACCTTGATGGCTTCTGGTGAAGGGAGAGTCACTTTTCAGTAAGGGCACAAGGACATGAGCAGCACAGATTTGACTTGGTGATTCACTTTCAAAAAGCAAAGGAAGACACAAAGTTGGGAGGGGTGAGGAGGTAATTAATGGAGGTTCTGGGAGGGCTGGGGGAAGGATACAAAGAGATTTGCCATCTTAGTGATTGCGAGTGCATGGATGGAATGGAAAAGTTCACTGGTGGAGAGCTGAGTGAATACAGCACGGTCCTGCAGACACGGGAAACAGCTGTGGAGACCTGAAGACCAAGCTGCAGAGTCCAGGATTGGCGTTCTCGCGTCTGCCCAGCGGTTTTCTGTGCTGCTGTTCATTCCAGATCCACTCCATAGTTTCCAGTAGCTTTGAAGGTGGTAAAGGGGTTAGCGAACTTTACTGTGTGCAGTTGCTTGAAAATGATCTACTTTTTGAACACTACATGTAGTGATCATGCCTAGAAATGGAACACTACAGAGATAAAAATGCATTGATGTTTTAATTATTGGCTTGGGTTTATTTGAAGTAAACAGGTTCCACTTTATTTCTCTCTATTAGTTTAACCTCTTGGTGTTGATTTTATGTGAAGTAAACAGCGCATTGTATAAGCTCTTCTAGGGGATGGAAACAGTTTACAGTTTTTCCTAAAATGATTGGCTAGGTTATTGGGAAATCACAAAATACTGCAAAATACTGATGTAAATAAAATCTGTCTCATAGTAAATACGTTCTCCTTCCACTTCCTGTTAGTTGCCAGTGCTAAAAATAGTAACTCTGTGGAAGTCTACTGATCGGCTCTGGAATGTTTATTGACCTGCCAAAACTCCTCTAGGAAGAGGGCATCTTTTCTGGAAAAAAAAATAACTAAATAAATAAGACAGCATCTGCGTAAAAAAGGATCAGTGGATGGTCATTTGGGTTCCCTAAGGAAACAGTAGGCTGTTAGTTCATCATCCTACATAGATGTAACCAAGCATCAAGTCCCTTTGTGTTCACAACCTCTTAAATGCATAATCATGAGAATAGAAGATACTTATTCAACAAAATCAGTATTTTTTTTAAGCAATTGGAATATGGAAACACTTTTTAAAAACTAACGATTGATTGTTTCGCTAAAGTGTCTCAGAAATAAGATTTTCAAAAGGATGTGTATAAAATGGGGAAAATCAAATCTGCACACTTGTAACAAGTATTCCAGAAAAGAAATAGAGAGGTGGGGATACCGAGGAAGTGGGGAGACTACACAGCGTGCTGAACCATCCTTGAGAAGCTTCTGTACTTAGAGTAGTAAGCAAGGCTGTTGTTCACCCACAGGTACTGGTCATCGCACAGAAAAGGGCCTGTGATCCATTTGGCTCCATTGGGAATTGTTAGTATGAACACCTAAGCTGTCTTGGTTACTTGGTCTTATCTTCACTGTGACCTGACAAAAACCTAGGAGAAGAAAGAGTTGGGTGGGCCCTGTTAGGAATTTTTCCTAATGCGAGCTCTCTGCCGATGCAAAAATTCCAATCAAGCCAAATTTAAAAATACCCAGGTTTAATGGGATTCCTGCGCTCTCCGGTGGCCCCGAGGGGGAGCCCAGAGGCTGCTAACTTGACCATCAGGGGGAAGGAAAAGAGACCAGGAGGAAACTTTCCAGGGAAGCAGTTTAAATTGACTGAGGGTGTGGTCAAGATTTTGACATGCTCGGCTTGACCCTCCTCCAGGGAGGGGTTGGCGGCACAGGGATGGGGCCTCCAAAG
>LOEQ01001555.1:104618-115307 GCA_001685075.1 Bramus lutescens
CTACAGGCTCTCTGTTTCAGGGGTTCTGTCCCTGTGCATGGTTCTTGGGTCCGTCATGTCTGTGGGAGCCTGTGATAGACCTTCCTCACCTATAATGAACAGGAAGCAGGGTAGGAGGGAGGAACCTCAGGGGTCAGGTACAGCCTTCCATGGCACTCTTCCTGAGAATGAATCCATCCAGCTACGCCCATTCCCTGTTCCCACATCTGCTCAGCATAGTACTGCCAGCTTGGGATCAAGTCAGCAGAGGAGCCTTTGGACACATCCATCCTACCTATTAGTCTACCTGTGGCTCCCAAAGGCCATTGCTTCCAAACTCAGTCTCCCTCAAGGTCTCAGGACGTGGACATAGTATTATAGGCAAATTCTTTGCCGCAGTGTAGTATAAATGTCCTCTGGTACAATTCCCAGTTCCCAGCCCTTGTCCTGTTTGAACCCTCGTGAGCCTGCCCTTGGTGTCTGAGTTCTTTTTTGTTTTGTTTTGTTTTCCAAGTCAAGGTTTCTCTATATAACAGTCCTAGAACTTACTCTATAGACCAGGCTGGCCTCACAGAGATGCTCCTGCCTCTGCCTCCCAAGTGCTGGGATTAAAGGTGTGTGCCACCACCGCCACTGCCTGGCTGCTGTCTGCATTCTTATGGCCTTCTACACTTGCATAAAAACCAAACATGAAGCAAGTTCTTGCTTGCAGTATTCCAGACTTTCTCTAGCCCATTTCTCCAAATGCTACCAAATTCCTCCCACAGATATTTCCGCCAGCTTTTGAGACAAATATGCTCAGCCATAGCAGCTTTTTGGTAACAGTTTTCTGTTCAACTTTACATAGCCGTGGTCACAGTATAAGGAAAGAAATGATAATTTTTCCCAAGGTTTCATAGGTTTCAACTTTTTATAATGAGGATGGTGTGGTTAAAAAGGACCCCTCAACTCTGGGCAACCATGAAGCCCAGCACAGGAAGGGATCGCAGGACCAAGTAATGATCTCCACAGACCCCACTTCCTCCAGGTGGTCCAGCAGGGGACCAGATGTCAATACACAAGGCAGTGGAGACAGTTCATATCCTATGCAGTATTCATAGAACCAGGCTAAGAGGGTTGAGGGAGAGAATAGGTGGCACAGTAAACTATCCAAGTATAGAAAATCAGGAGTTTTTAGACAGGGTCTCACTATGTAAGCCCTGGCTGGCCTGGAATGCTGTGTGAGCCTAGGCTGGTCTCACAGAGATCTGCCTGTCTTTACACCCTCTCCCCAAAATTCTGGGATTAGAGACTGAACCATCATGCCCAGCCCCCACCCCCACCAATGTGTGTGTGTGTGATATTCAGAACCATGAAAACAATCACAGATGAAACCACTCACAGCCTCTTGGAAGCAAGAATCAGTTTGGGAGGCATGGACAGGCTGCTGTTTTCCTTTTTTGAATTGTAAGCCTTAAACACCTACAATATGGATCTTAAGTGCCCCCTGCAGTCCAAATATTAAAGATGGAGTCCCTAGGTGGCATTCTGTGGTGTTGGTGGTACCATTAAGACATAGTGCCTAGGGGGAGGCCTTTGGGTTGTTGGGAAATGGACTAAATGAAAAGGATTGTGGAAGCCAGCCTCTTCCTCACTGACCACAGGGCTGGGGTTTTATTCTGCCTCTCTCCCACCTCATGCACTGCCTCACCAAGGCCCAGAGTAACAAGAACCAACATAGTTATGGAGTCTTCAAATATGAAAGCCAAAGGCAACCTTTTTCCTCTTAATTTTATTAGCTAAGGTATTTGTTATAGTAACAGAGAACCAACTAGCAACCAGCTAGCACCTCTGCCATCTGACTATCCCAGCTGTGAGAATGCTTTGTTTAAACTAAAGCAGGAGGCGAATCTTTGTTTCACTGTGATAAAGCACACATGGTTCTGTCACAGTCTGTGAGCTCACAGGAGGAAGGAGGCACAGCACAGTACAATTTGTAGATGGTTTGGGGCTAAGCTGTTGCCAGTTCCAAATTCTCAGTAATTCATAGACTAAGGCTGAGCTCACAGAATCTGGCCTGAGGGAGATTGCCACTCCTCGCTCTGACCCTGATCTGTTGTTTCTACCTGCAGG
This sequence comes from Bramus lutescens, assembly GCA_001685075.1. NCBI lineage: Eukaryota > Metazoa > Chordata > Mammalia > Rodentia > Cricetidae > Bramus > Bramus lutescens. Next base: position 106,710 of record LOEQ01001555.1, read on the forward strand.
CAATGATTGGAGTAAACTGACTTCTTTTTGAGATAAGTTGAAAGTAGCTTGTTACTGGACACCCAGTATAGTTCTGCAAGTATTTCTTATGGGTCAATACTGTCTTCTTTTAAAGAAGAAATTTGGCGTGGAAAGGGTCATTTTCAAGTGTGAACTATATACTAAATGAAATCCTGTTCCTGGAGTGGGGGAAGGGACAGTACATGGAAAGTTGAACTTGCAGCCCCTTTTAGGGGAAAAAGGAAACTTAGATTGCTGTCCGGACTAGAAACCCAGGCTGTCAAGGCACCTGTCTCCAGGACAGAAAAGCTGCCCCTCTGGGAACCCTAGCCTCCTTTGACTTTCTGTGGTGAGCTGTGCCCACTGCAGACAGGTTTGATTCCCTGGTGCACACCGTGAGGTGAGGCAGCTTGGACAAGAAGCAATGCAAATCTGAAGTGCTACTCAGAAAGGGCTCCCTCCATTGCCTCTTCCTACATGGGCAAAGTGAACCCTCGACCTTTCCTGTGCAAATCTGTGCAGACTACAGCCAGACTGTCAAAGGTCTGTCTCTGGTCAGAGTCCAGTTGAGCGAGTCAAGTGGAGATCTGGGAGGAGTCACTGTGGCAACTAGAACCAGTGGCCTGAAGAGAGGAGGCAGGATTTCTGATGTGGTCAGTTAATTCATTTTAAAAGAGTTGCCAAAGAGATCCTTAAAGAAATTAAAGCATTAATGGTAACATGGAAATCATTGCCACCCACAGAACATTGCATCTAGATGGTGCTACTTCTTGAAAGCCTGTGTCCCACTGTTTCTCTTGTATTTTATTTGTAACTGTGACTTACTCACTGAAATTACTTAAGGTTGCAGTGCGTAGGGATAACTCTGTTTTGTAGGGGAGAATGTATGGCTTAGATAAAGACTTATTTGTTCTGAGTTTTGGAGAAAACCATTTTATAGAGGATGGGATGGATCTGTAACACAGTGCTGTAGAGCACGAGGTCAAGCTAATGGGCAATGCAGGCTCCTCTTTCTGTCTGTGACGCTCCTGATAGCCCTGCAGGTCCTGTGCCCTTCACAGTCCCTGAGCAAGACACAGGGAAAGATCTAGGGTAGAGCAAGATAACACGGTGTCTGTCATCAGGAAGCTCACAGCACAGGCAGCAAGGACTGTGGGTACACATTGAGATAAAGGCAGTAAGTGCAAAGTTCAAGGTGTCATGAGGGTCCAGAAGTTGGAGTAAGTATTATCTTGTGCAGGAGAGATCTGTTTGTGGGAGTAACTTGTAAGCTGACCGATATGTAATGAGAAAGCAAAGGAATCAGGATTGATGGTAACAACAAGCTGCGGAGGAGTTACTTCCCAGAAGTTCTGCCCCTCCTCAGAGTAGAAAGAGCAGAGTGGGGTCATGCTGGACTCTGCTGCCAGGACTAAAAACAGCGCAGAAATTTCATCATTAAACTGTGCTCTCAATGCTTGTAGATGGGTATGTATGTGCTGGTGTGTTTGTAGGTTGTGAAACTAGAAAGGGGAGGAGGATGGAACACATGTGACATGAAAGCCCGGGCAGGGCTCAAGAGTAGGTACAATGATGAGGAAGGATGAGGGGAGAAGAATCAATGAGATTGGATCTGACGAGACCAAAATGAAACCTAATGCTTTGTATGCTAATTTTCAAAAATAATGCAGACTTTCAAAGGATAGACCAATTTCTGTGATGAGCACAGATACAAAATTATCTTATGTACAGTGGGAAGTCATTGATAGAGCAGAAAGCTCAGATTTAAATGCAAAAGTAGAAATATTAGATCTTCAATTTTTATATAAAAATGGTTCTCTTAGGAAGTAGATGTCACAACCTTTTAGTTCAAATCCTGCATCTGTTTATTGCTCATTGTGTGACTTGCACAGAAAGCCTTTGATCCAGCACATCCCAATTGACTCGATAGAACATGCCGGGAGATGAAGGACTGCTAAGACCTTGGTGTAGTACTTTAGTAAGTTCTCAGCGGTGGAAGTAGATGCTGCCATAGTTATGTATTTGAGGACTTCAAGGAGGTACGAATGGACACAGGAGAATAAGCTGATCAGCAAGTAAGAAAAAATAGAAAAATTTGTTCCAAGAACCAGAAGCATGTGTTTATGAATTATTTTGTGATTAAAAAAAAAACCTCAAACACTGTAGTAGTAGTAAAACATGGATGATGTCACTCCTTTTATTCTGGGTGGTTTTACTCTGAGTATTTGTAAGTTTGAATGAGCATGAGACTTCAGAAAGCAAACGGGGGCATAAATGTGAATGGTCATCAGACCCAGTCAAAATTTCCCACATATTATTATAAAAAAATCGGGGAGATTGCTAACCTGACCTGTTTCGCGGCAATTCATTTTCTTCCTATTTTGTTTCTTAAACCAAAAAGCCAGATGTTCAGCTGCCTGAGATGAAAGCTGCTTCCTTTGAAATACTGAATGAAAGAGGCAGTGCCTCTCCAGAATTGCCAGGACCCCACAGAAGGTAATCGTGACCTGATTCAGGCATTCGAATGTGCTTGAAGGAGTGTTGCTCATGGCAACAAAGAGCACTTGTAGACATTAATGCCCCCAAATCAGCCCTCTGTGATGAGTGTAAATGGGATTGTCCTGTTCTACTGTACCAAATGTGCTTTTGTTTTCACTGATTATGTTGACCTAAATAGTATTCACCTTGGTAGTCATGTAACCTTTAAAGCTATATGTTTGCTTAAAAATATCGCATTTTTTTCATAGAACATTTTCACCCAACATACTCCTTTATGTTCTTTCTGTGGATTTTAATCAAAGTTTTAAATGTCAAGATAATGGAGGAAAAGGTCCTTCCTTCTCCCTCATTTATATATAGCAAGGTGAAATCAGTCATCTTTACTTACTATTTCAGAAGATAAATGTGAGTGGGATAAGGGGCTGGGAGTGTAGCTCAGTGGGTCTTGAGTTCAATCTCCCCTTAAGAAAGAAAGGAAGAGAAAAGGAAAGCAATTTCTGTTGTTTGGTAGATTTCATTTTATTCTATTGTTAGTAGCTGAAACATGAGTATAGAGCTAGTGTTTTGAATATATTACCTCCCATTCTTGACTCCTTCAAGTAATGTTCCGATTATCATACATAAAAATCCACACAAAATAGCCTTGCTTACAAAATCTTGTCACAGAATAAAGCTTTATTTCCTTACCCAGAGTTGGGGATCTAGGTGGCACTGTTTTGTCCTCTACCCTAGAGCTTGCTTTCTAACTCACCGTGCTTTGTAAGAGAATTGTAGATTTGTAAAATTCTTCATTTACTAAATCATTTTGGCGAAAGGAATGCTGTAATTAAACATGAGGTTCATTATTAATAATGATCACATGGCAGGCTTCTATTAAATATCTGTCTGTATCTCAGACCCAGTTTTTATCACAGTAAAGACAATTTTTCATGTGGAATTTTCCGAAACCCTGTCCTTACCACAGTGACGTCTTATTTGATGCCACAGGCATGTCTGTCTCACCCTCGTCACTTTGCCTTCTGGTGTCATTGCTTTTCAGATTTCTCACAAACCATTCACACATCCGCTGACTAACAGCGAGTCCTTGAAGAGGAGGACACTGATTTGGGTCTTTAATCTGCAGAGCCCTGGAAGCTAGAAAGGGCCCCTGAGAAGGAGGGGGAGGGGTCTTAAAGGGATAGGGACCAAAGCAGCACATGTGAACTGTTGAAGAGGAGGAATATGGGCACTAGAGGAAGACACCAGCGGGGTGTCAAAAGGACTGGTTGCTATTCTGCCTCATGACGGGGCAACAGGCTCTCTGTGCATGCTCTCTCTCTCCTTCCCTTCCTCTTCCTCCCTCTGTAGCTCCTTCTCCCATTTGCCTTTCATATGTGATTTCAACACAGGCAATTGGAAACAAATGTGGACAGACAGATTGCAGACTCTGGTACTAAGTCACTGTTTTCCACTTTGTCACAACCTTGTAACAAATGTGTCAGTTTGGGTTGTCAAAGCGATTTATACATGTTATCTGTGGTGCTTTTGGCTTAGGCAGTGTTCATAAATTTAGCTTATTAATGTCAGCCAAGTGGGCCTCTTTCATTAGCAATCATTTGTTCTAACTAATCAGCTTACTCACAAAAGATGTTCAGATCCCCAGCATCCGTGTGGAAGGCCGTGCAGTCATACACGACTAAAGTCTTGCCCCTGGAGAGGCAGACAGGAGGCTCCCTGGAGCTCAGTGGCCTGGCTGTCTTCCCAAATCACAGAGCTCCAGGTCCAGTGAGAGACTCAGTCTTGAAAAGTAACATAGAAAGTAACAGCAAACACCTACCATCTGTCTCTGGCCTCCACAGGAACACCCTCAAATGCTCACTCATGAACATGTACATGCATGTGCATGCATGTACTGCACATGCAACCTTTGGCTGTACACTAAGAAATTGCTAGCACATCAGTAAATAGTAATCACAGCTAGACACCTTCCTTAATGGAGGAATCTTCACTAACATGTAACTTTATGAAGCAGCACGCACACAGCCTGTAGTGGGTCCTCAGAAGATACCTGGTGAAAATAAATCTTTCTAGCCACATTATCATGGTACATTTCTTACTATAGAAAGAGTTAAAGATATTAATGAAACAAATAGAATAAGTGTTGGTGACAAAAGATGGTACACCCAAGTATTTATTCTCTTCTTAAAATATTGACACCTGACCTTTGTAAGAACTCAGGCTTCTGTCATCCAAGAAAAGGAGTAAGAAGTGGGGCAGGGCACAAGGGAGATGGGTACGAACCACAGTGTATACCGTGTGAGATGTCACTGTGAAATATATTAATATGTATGGTTAATGGACATTAATAAGTGTAGTGAAAAATCCCATTCTCGGCCATCGAGTTGCGATTGGAATATTTATAGTAGGAAGATGTAGTGTGCGTTGGCCCCTTCCTCCTAAAACCTGGTTGTCTTGTTCTGTCTAAGTGCCTCCATGTTCTCTTTGTACCACTTACCTGCATTTTAGTAGCAGAAACCAGTGCGGGTCCTTCTGTGTCCCTGGCCACAGATAAGATGTCCCACCCCTCTGGACTCCACAGAGATCTGGAATGCTCTCCTGTGGCACTTCCTCTGTTGACATTCTCCACGGTACTTAGAAACAGCTGGGTCCAGTCAGAGGCAATGTCTGGCTCCTGTTCGTCCTCACCCTCTTCCCCCACACACCTCTTTCTGCCCTGCTTTTCTGTACTTCTCCTTTTACCACCCCCCACCCAGTGTTCCCAGTAACCTGCTCAGCCCCTGACCACCTGAGGCATTGTCAGCCCCACCGGTGGTCCACACCATTCATGAGCCTCCAACTGGCACAGCTATGGAAGATTCCCTCTCAGGACATGGGAGTTCTTACCCCACTGGACTTGACCGTGGGCACAGTTCCCAGTGTTCTATGGTAACTCGGTACTGTGCACTGTTCTTCCAATCACATCTTTTGTGCTGATCTTGCAACTTGATCCTCAACTGTAATTCTGTGCCCCTGGAAAGTGTAAACGTTACAAGCAACTGGCTAAGAAGTGAACTTTTAGCATACCATACATCTGGCCTGGGTGTCTGCCCCTTCTGATAAGGCTGTACTCTACAGCTGCTGAGGGCTTTGTTTGGAGTTGAAGGTAGGGGAAAGAAGACTTGAGAATTTGAAAATCTAAAAGCACTTTGAGATTATTTGAATTTATGCAACTCTTCCATTTAAGTTTGGGCATAGTAAATGTTCACAGAAGACATTTATTTCTCATGTGTAATTCCTTAAGTCTACATATCAGCAGGTATGTACCCCCATGGAGGAAAAAGATTCTTTCCACGGTCATTATTTTTGTGGCATGGAGCTAATATTTTAATCCACATTTTCAGAGAATGGACTGAGAACCTGAGTATAGGGTGACTGGTCATGATGAGCAAAAGCTGAATTTTCCTAGTTTTTCTAGTGATGTTTTCTGTTCAAGTAGGGGATGAAGGAAGAGGGGGGCAGAAAGAGGTGGCGAGATGGCCCGAGGTCCTGGAGCTGGTGATGGTTTCATTGTTCAGTCCACTGCTTTGAGTGTTGGCAGTGTCAGACAGCTAACGCCCTCCTGCAAGTTTGTTTTTGCACACTTCTCTTGGTTAGACCTGACTGGATTCTGTGTATACACGGAAACTTGGTTGAACTGCGTGACGCCCACATAGTGCAGGCCCTTGAAGGTGCTCAGCAGGGCTCTTCATGGAAAATGAGTTATTTCTGTGTTAAGTGAGACTTGAGAGCTTACCATTACTGTTGTTCTGCTTACATCAGTAGTTTGACATCAGCCTTTCCCACTGGTAAATTTGACTCAGATTAATGAGTAATAACTCTAAAGATAACCTTTTAAAACCATTGGAGAGCCAAGAAAGCGAATATATAATTATGACTTAAAAGGACACATGAGTAAGACACCCAAATACATTTTATATGGGACAGTCTTCTTTTCTAGTTGAACGTAACTGGATGAAATTTCCTTCCTGTTCAACATAGCACCATTAATTCCTCTTCTAAAAACAAATCTGGATGCATATCTGTGGATGTGAAGAAGGATATGGATCTGAAGTTTAACCGTAATACTAAAATTAGCTTAGTACAGGCTTCCTAGAGGAATTTCTGTGCCCCCACTCCATATTTTCCTATCTTTCCTAGTTTTAAACACAGGCCACAATATTAAAGAAAAGCATGGCATATGTATCAAAAGGTAGAAACTTGTCTGGTAAGTTGAAAATTTTTAAAGCATCGTTCTTTACATTCCTGATGGGCCATAAAATTTAATGTGTAACAGAAATGCAAAGCATTGGCCATTTGGATCGCATGTATATTTTGAGGCCAGCAGGCTGCTGTTTGGTTTGTTCTAGCATTGCACTTTGATGTCTCTATAAATAACTATCTTTTTATCACATGAAGCAGAAGTGAAAACTTCAATTTATCATTCAAGTAAGGACTCTTTAAAGCAATTCACAATCAATAGGAGTTTCACTTGGCTACTTTGTAAACTGCATCTAAATGCATTTTCCATATACCCCAGGGAGAAAGGGTGTTTTCTGCAATATGAAATAATATGAGGTAGCTTGCATGTACAATCAGAAATACCATGAGTTTAAGTAGAGATGCTTACAATTTTAATTTCTCACTTTACTAACTATAAAATAGTTCTGTTGCTTCTTTCTTTTTTAAATAGACTTTTTGTGTTTCCGTGTGTGTGTGTATGTGTGTGTTATATGTATCACACATATATGAGAGAGAGGAGGAGGGAGGAAAGAGGCTCCAAATGACTCCCTCGGGTTGGGGGAGTGCAGTTTTTTAACTTTTCCACTGGTCTTCTTTCCTCCTCTTGTGTACCCGCCACACACACACACACACGCGCACGCACGCACACACACACACACACACACACACTTGCAGTATCTGCACATAAGAAATGCCCCTTCCAAGCATCTATCTGCTTGTTGCCAAGGTGTAAATCAGAAAATCCTGGCTTCTTTCTCCCACTTCAAAAACAAGAGTCCCTTCTGCTTTGGCCCTTGGAGCCCTGCCAGCGTTGTCATGATGATGTCAGCTGACCAGGAATGCTCATGTCTCCTGCTGTGCGCCACATTCTCCAACTTGAGCAAATGTCCTTTAGAGCTTGCTGAAGGAGGGGAGATCAGAAAAGCACAGCTTGTTTGCCCTCCTGCCTTTCCTGTGCTACCTTTCAAAATTAGGAGTCCATTTTTTTTAAAACAATTTGGTAATTTATAAACCCACATAACACTTTCTGCATTTGTTGGTCAAGAGAATAAAGAGTTACCAGGTGCTTATTGAATTTTCAAACCAGTAAGGCTTTATTAGTCTCCTAAGTTGATTTTTTAATTCATTATTCTTTCATGCAGCAAGTATTTACATTATACATCCATACTAATAATATATTCTCATTGACTTTTTTCATCACAAATAACAAGCCAGAGGCTTAATTGGGGAAAGTAATTCCCGTTGTAGAATACTGTCCACAGTGTATAGAATTATTGAAAGTGTATAGAGCCAGCTGTGGTTGGGGTTGTAGAACTCTCCATCACACCTTGCTCTGTTCCACAGATGTCGCATGTGTGTTGTGAGACACAGGAGGAGCTGAATTCATCCATCATTTAAAATGTGTGTAAACTCAATTTTACAGGCTTTTAGAGAACAAAGCATTAAAATAAAACCTGGTCTTTTCCACACCTGTTACATCTGAGCTAATTATCCCGTGTAATTAGAAGCCGTGTATATAATTATAGTTCTGCCATGACCCTGGTAGAACATGGAGTCTGACTAAAAGTTCACAGGTAAGTTTTATGTCTCTGTGTGATTGCGGATAGTGTAAATGTGTTAAGCTGAGCTAAAGATTGCAAGTTCTGTGAACTGTGTTAGTTCTCAGACTTCTTTTAAATGCCTGGTAAATATTGTCCGCTTAAGCTTGTTAGTTAATGCCCATTAATGACCTGATTAACTGTAGTATTTAGGGGAGAAGGCCCTGCTTTTTGTCCAGCCCAGCTCCCGCACGGCTAGTTTATACCCCGAAATAACAACACACCAATTGTACTCATTTAAACA
>LOEQ01001555.1:121093-138481 GCA_001685075.1 Bramus lutescens
AGAAGAGAAGAGAAGAGGAGAAAGAGACAGAGAAGGGGGAAAGCGGAGAGAGAGGAGAGACGCTCACACGCAAAGAGAGAGGACAGTGAGTAATCAAGATGGCGAGAGCAGGACAGGGGTCTCCGGGAGTGGGCGTGGCTTGTCTCTTAAAGAGATGAAAACCATAACGAGTAGTCTGTGGCTTTTTCAGAAATCACATGTTAAGATCCTCAAAAATGATGCCTCCCTCTCTACCTGTTCTGCCTTCTATCACTCTTTGCCACCTGAGGACATTTTCCAGATAGTGTACCATCATCATTTGCTGTGTATTTGAGGGTGACCCTGAGTTTCTGATCCTCCTACCCAACTCCCAGTTGCTAGGATTACAGGCTTGCACCACCACACCAATTTTACATAGTGCTGAGGACTGAGCCAGGACTTTGTATATGCTAGGGAAGCACTCTACAACCCAGCTACATCCCCAGCCCTAGATAGTGGATCCTGTAATAATTTTCATAATATGCATATTTCAAAATAGAAAAGTCAGCAGTAAACATCAGAGATTGGGTCCTGTGATCTGGGGGTGTATAGCCATTGATGAAGTAAGTTAGCAGTATTTGCACAGACTGACTCAGAGATTAGGGAGCTAGATACTAAAGCCTCAGCATGGTGTTCCTGCTGCTTCAAGGCTTTGAATAAATACTCCCCTGGCCAAGCTCAAGTTATTACATCTGAAGGTAACGCTATATGCCAAATAGTTTAGGGCAGAGGAAGCTTGGGAAAACAATGCAGTGATAGGCAGAGTAAACTGCCTTCAGGACAGGTTGGTGGACACACCCAGAGAAAAAGTAGGCATCCTCTTTCTCTGCTATAGTAACCTAAACTTCTGTTCACACCGCACTTGCTTCATTGATCTAGCAGACATTTCTAAGTATATATTATACAATTATTTATTCTTCACTTTAACGCATCATGTGTATTAGGAGATTGGGGATTCCAGACAAAGAGACTGCCCTCGGGGAGTCTGCTGAAGAGACAGAGACAATCAAACAATTCTGCCAGAGCAGGGAGTTTGAATTGTGTCTGGAGTTCTGAGGAGCCAGCAAGGGTTCCAGCCCGGGCCGTGCTTATAGAAATGTGTTACAATTTAGAGCCGTTATGTTAGCACCAGGGCTGTGGATGGGTGGAAATCAGAGCCAAACGATAATTGAATGTTGTGATGAAAACTGTTTTGGACCAGAAATAAGACAACAGAACTAGAGCAATGAGAACAGCTTCAAGGAGCAGGGTGTATGTAGATGGCGTATCTAACAGATCCCATGTTCAAGCCCAGCCTGGGCTGAGCTACATAAGAAGTTGTAGGCCATTTTGACTAGATAGTGAGACAAAGTTGTGGGGACAAGAAGGGAGGTGGGATGGGTTTAGAGTAAGATCCATTCCTTTCTAGGTCTATGTTTTCAGTGACTGCTATGGATGAATAAGTCTGGAAACTACATAGACCATGTCCTGAATTCTCTAGGTCATCCTGTCTCCACCCCATGACCTTTAAGACTGTTGTCAGGCATCCTGTCTGCCAGCATTGAGTCTGTGGTGTGCTCCTTCCAGCTTGTGTGGTTAGTTAGCTAATGTTTTTTGCATTCAGCCAAAAAAATTCAAAATGCTGTCTCTGAAAGCCAGCAAAGGTGGAAACGCTGTCCAAGTTACAAGTGGCAGGCTGGCTGAATTCTCAGAGTGATGATTGAACAAACCACCCACTAATTTTAGGCTGGAAGAGCTTAGAGCAAAAACTGAGTTTTCCATAGTACATAATGTCCTTCTTGAACATTCTATAGCCTTTGGAACCGTCTTCTGGCTCTCCAGCTCTTGGCCATCTCAAAGGCTCATATCCTCACTCAGTATCATATTACATATGGTCAAAAGTTTAGTTTTGAATTTTTTAACTTTCTGCCCTGAATCATCTGGACCTCAAAGGTCATGGAAACTTAGCTTGCCCTTTTATGTCCTTAATTGGGCTGGGCAGCAGGGAGACTGGCAGCCTTCTCACCTATAAGTGCATAAGCTAGGTAATGACACACAGGACCGCACAGGAACTACAGTGTCCCAACTGGTCCAGAAAGGACTAGTGTCCATCAGATGCATTCTGACCTACTCCTGCCTGTGTGGGTGAAGTTTAAATCCATAACCAAAGATCCGTTTGATCTTTCATAGGAAACTTACAGTTGGCTTTTTGAGCCCCACTTCTGGTACTTTTTGAAACATCCTAGATCTATGACCAAGCCATCAAATGTATGTATATTTTTGCAGTGATCCATGTCCCCAGCACAATACCAACATACAGTGCATATTTTTCTTGAATATAGATGTGCTCATTCATACTGTGAAGACTTGACTTTGCAAACTCCATTTTAAAGAAGGGGGACTTCATCTTAAACCATATAATGGGTGGGGGGCCAATCTCTGCTCCAGAAATGTGCTGCAATAGTAGAATTTGAATAGGTACCCTGAAAATATCCAATTAAGGAGCTAAGGAGCAGGACTATAAAATTTAATGAGGTTGAGATGCTCTTAGGAGACATACTCTCCTTGAAGATATCTTGTCAGTAATTTATGACTCTTTGTTAGGTTTTCGTGCCCAAAGCTGACCATTGGTTTCAAAAACTATGTTACTCCATGCCCTCCTTACCCAATCCCAAGACAACAGGATATGAACTCCCTTCATTATGGCATTTCCCCTTTAAAATTTCTACCCTCAGAGGGTTCCCTGCCACATTTCTGCACCCACCATGCTGGAGTGCAGGAAAGGTGTTGGTCCAAACTTGAGTTTGAATATTAAAAACTCTCATGTAATTTGCATCGGAAATTCGGCTCTGTGAATTCATTTGGGGACCAGAAACTTGGGTTTAACAATACCTACTACTTTAAAGATTGGCCCTTGTTCCTGTATTTCTCCATGGGATTTCCATAGCAAATCTTCTCAGCGTGTAGAAGAACTGATGTTACTACTGTTTTATAAAATAAATGAAAACAGAAAACAGAGTGCATTCCTCTGCAGACCCCATATTGCAGAATTTTGGACACTTACAGTTTTTAGCTGCTTACTCTGAGTCTGCAATTTCGCTAGCTGTTTTATATATTTATTTGCTAACATTAATTAATTGCAGCCTATGAAATCAGTAAAACAGATCTCACTTTACAGATGAAGAAGATATGTTCTGTCCTTTCCACTGGGTCCTAGAGCCTACCTGGTGAAGGCCTGTGATTCTGGCGGCTGTTTGTATCAGTTGTCATCTTGACTGAATCTAGAATTATCTGTAGACAAACTCTGGCCAGACCTGTGAAGGATAGTTTAATAGCTGTGGTGAGGCCATTTCCTGCCCATGGTCCTGGGAGATGACCTCTAGCATAGCATTCATGATTCTGTGCTGCTTGACTACTGATGCAATGGGACCAGCTTGTGCTGTGGTGACTGCTCTATACTGTCCACTATGAACCAAAGTAAATCCTTTCTCTTGTATGTAGTGACATTTCATTTGTATTTTAATAAATAAAACTTGCCTGAAGATCAGAGAGTAAAACAATCCCAGTGATCAGCCTTACAGACCAGGCAGTGGTACACACTTTTAATCCCAGTAACCACACTAGTTGCCATAGAAACCGGGTGGTGCATGCCATTAATCCCAGCCCTAGAGAGGATTATAAAACAGGAGGAGACAGCTCTCAGTCAGTCTCATTCTGAGATTCCTGGAGGCAGAATCGCCATTTTTAGATTGAGGTTGAAGTTAAGAGCCAGTGACTGGCTATTTTGCTTTTCTGACCTTCAGGTTTAGCCCCAATTTCTCTCTCTCAGTTTTTATTAACCGTGCTGTGTCTTTTTGGGGGGCATTTTATCCCATTAGTAGAAGAGTAACTGGGGCAGCAGTTCATAAGCTTCACCACATTTTATGGTTAATTCCTAGTGCTCAGTTCCAGGACTGGTCGATATTCTGCTATTAGTTCATTATAACACTGGAAAGGGAAGCAGGTGATAGCTGATACGGATTTGACTTGTTGGAATCTATAGCCACTATAAATCTACTTTAGTAATAAAATAACATAAACCCCTGTACTTGTATTTTATAGCAACTGTAATGTTTTCACTCAGAAAGAAAACACAATTATGAAACTTAAATTTAACAAATAGTTCTAGCACACCATATTGTGGATACTTTTATACATGCTATTCATTTTGTTTTTAACAATAACATCTCAACAAGCCTTAGTTATTGCTCTTTTACAGATAAAGAAACAGTGTCTCCAGCTGGGAATATAAATCAGCCCATAAGAGTTTGTGCTGCCCAAGAGTAAGAACCTGAGTTCAAATCCCCAGAGCCCACATAAAAAGTCAGGCATGGTCACTCATGCATCTTTAACCCTAGCTTTTTATGTGAGAAGGAACAGGAAGGTCAGTGGGTCTTGCTGCCACTCTGGGTCCAGTGCGCAACACTGTCTCAAGGAAATAAGGCACCGAGTTGATCGAATAAGACACCTGACATCCTCTTCTGACCTTGGCGCTGGGCGCACACATGTACACATATGACACTCGCAAACATTCATAATGAACCAGTTACCTGAGGAAGAGTACTCATCTAATGGGAGGAGCTAGATCTACATAAAAAGCTTTTAGTCTCCTGTCTGTGGCTGTGGCAGTGTTGGAGTGTCCCCTGCCTCTGTGAACACCCTGCCTGCCCCTCAACCCAGCTCAGCCCAACCCACCGCCTGCCATTTGCATGCTGTACTTGTGAATTTCAGATCACTTAGGCACCAACACAGAAAGCATTTCCTGAGTTGTAACTGGAATTGTCTAGGGGAAGTCATGCATCTAAAAAAGGTATTCTATTATGCAGTCATTAGCATCTCATTTAGGAACCTCTGTTTTCAGAATTAATTTCACAGAGAGCAGTGGAGTTACTTATTTATCAGGCATTTCTGAGAAATAAATACAAGAGACGGATACATGTAGTTCAAATCAAGACAGTTCATTACACCTGCTCTGGGTGTTTAGGGCGCCTGGAGGTAATTGGACATAGTAATTGTGTTGTGGTATCTGAAGGTTTTCCCTGATGCTTGTTTTGGGGTTGTGTTTTGCCTGAGCCTGTAATTGCAAAAACATTCGGCCTTGGTGATTAGTTCCCAGTTTAGAATTGACTGTTTCATTAAAGGTAACTCCATAATGAGTCCAGCGAGGAACCCAAGCTGTGTCCTGTAAAATTGCACTTCCCTCTTCACCAAACCATGTGTCCACAGAATGGTGTGAGTGTCAGCCTTCACCCTCACTCCTTTCTGAACTGCAAGAGGAGAGGAGGCCCAATGACACTGCCATTAAGGTCCCTTCCAGATTCAAATTCAGTGATCCTTTGGAATATTCACCAAATGGAGGTTCAAAAATTGATTCTGCTTTCACCCTGAGAGAGAAGAATGCCCACGATTGAATAAAAGATTAGGAACTGTGGAGAGGAAATAGTTGTCTTGAGTGAGTTCTTTTATTGGAAATCAGCCTTGGACTACTGGACAGGAAATTAAGTTCTTGCCTGGGTCATTAATCATTGTGCCAATCTGAAGATTGGCAAGGGAGGGAGGTGGCTATATTTAAGGAGGAAGGAAGGAGTGGGCAGAGGTAGCTCTCCTACAGCTCCCGGGTCTGAGTGGGCATTCTCTGGCAATGGTGGGATGGCACCAGACACCAGCTCTGGCTCAGATGTCCATGATATTTTTGTCTAACCCTCCTGAAAGTTCCCATGTCTCTCCTACCCAAACTTGTTTCCCACTTTCACCAGGAGGAGAGAGGTGGGTTTTCACTGAGCAATGGCAGAGAAGTGATAGGCCCATGGGGATCACATTCCCCCTTCAGCTCCAGAAATGTCCTAGGGAGGAAGACAGCGGGTTGGGGTTATCACTCACATCTGACCACTACCAAAAGCAAAGGACCAGAATGTGCTGGCTCAGAACAGCTGCACTCCTGAGCCTCCCCATCTTCTGTTATCTCTTACTTGTGTCTTACACTCTTCCTGGGTGCACACTATTTTGGGGAGACTATCTTCTGCCATATAAAGTTGGATTTTCCTCAGCATTTCTCCATTGTTCTGGAGAAGTATACTGGCTCTTGCTCTTCCAGCCCCCACCCTGCAATGCTTTCCCAGCCTCCTACTCTGCTCTTACTCTCCCAGCCCCCACCCTGCTCTTGCTCTCCCAGCCCCCACTCTGCATTTGCTCTCNACCCTGTGTTTGCTTTCCCAGCCCTCACCCTGTACTTGCTCTCCCAGCCCCCACCCTGCTCTTACACTCCCAGCCCCCACCCTGCTCTTGCTCTCCCAGCCCCCACTCTGCACTTGCTCTCCCAGCCTCTTACCCTGCTCTTGCTCTTCCAGCCCCCACCTTGCTCTTGCTTTCCCAGCCTCCTACCCTGCTCTTGCTCTCCCAGCCCCACCTTGCTCTTGCTCACCCAGCCCCCACCCTGCTCTTTCTCTCCCAACTTCCCCCCCATGTGGCTGTGTCAGAGCTCTGTGCTTCTCTGTTTATTTTTTCCTGTAAGGTGAGAAGTCTTGGTAAATAAAAAAACTTGACAGCAGATTTTATTTTCACAGAAATAGTAATTTTGACATCTGCAGGTGTAATGTGTCTCAAAGCTGTTCCCGACTCTAAATATACCTCTAAACTTCCTATGGCCCAGCAGACCAACCTGGGGAGCTTGTCCCTCTTGGGCTGTGACTAAGTCTTCTATCAGCCCTCGCCTACAGATAAGGAGGTGACTAATTTGAGTTGGAATTGAAACCTTTGGCTTAGTTATACTTGTTGAGGGTCTTTGGTTCTGCCCCCATCTCTCCAGACACCAGCTTCTTTCTACCTGGGATTTCACAGGGGTCTTTCTTGCACTGCCCAGTGTGGCTTTCTGCATCTCAAATGAGCCCTGCCCTGACACATCCTCTGAACACTCCCTGGGTGGCCCTGGTGGTGGTGGCTATCTCAGTTCAATAGGACCCAGGTGGCTTTTGCTGTTCCCTCTACAGATCCAGCCGGGTAGTGATCTGAGTCTACCAGTCATAGCTGTCACCATCATGTTATTTATACCAGAGATGAGATCCAAGGTAGTTTCCAAGGCTCAGGAGAATGAATAGCATCAAAACACGAATGTCAATGCTAACTTAGGAAGAATGAATTCTCTCCCCACCCTCCTCTTCTGTAATTGTCATTGTCACTGCAGTCTATGCACTAGGCCATATTAATTCTTCTATGCTCCTCACTGTGGTGGCATTTCCAGGAAAGAAAGAGCCCAGGTAGACTTCTGAGCTACACCTAAACACTAGGGACTCACAATAAAACCTCTCCGTAAAGGCTTTATATTTAGTGCCTATTTGTGAAGGAATCATATGAAGACCATGACTCCCTAGAGAGGAAAATCTGAGAATGCCTTTAACTTCATTCTTCGGTTTGGCTATTGGATTTGGGGCCCAGGATCTATTGTCTTCTTATTTTGTTATTTGTCACTGTCCTGGATTTTCTAGTTGTACAGATCTGGATTTATTTATTATCAGGAAGTGAATAATTTTTGCAAAAACTCTATGCAATATAATTTGATTAGTTCTAGTTTGTCATTAATCAATAAAATACATTGTTGGTACAAACAGGGGGTTGAAAAAAGACCTGAGATAATAGACCCCATCTGAAGGGAGTCTACTGAGCACTGTGCTGTACCCCACTATAGGTTTACTCTATGTGACCCTCACAGAATCCTTGCAGATGGTGTTTTAATTCAAGTTTCTCTTGCTGTGATGAACATCATGACCAAAAGCAACTTGGAGAGAAAGGTTTATCTAGCTTGCACTTCCTTAATCGCAATTTATCAAGGGAAGATGGAAGCCAGGGCTGGAACTCAAACCTGGCAGGAACCTGGAGGAGGAATTGATGTAGACACCCATAGGAGTGCTGTTTGCTGACTTGCTTCTCCTGGCTTGCTCTGTCTGCTCTCTTATAGAACTCAGGACCACCGGCCCAAGGATGCTCCCACCCATAATGGGCTCAGCTCTCCACCCTCAATCATTAACTAAGAAAATATCTTACAGGTTTGCTTACAGCCCAGTCTTATGGAGGCATTTTCAACTGAGGTCCCCTCCTCTCAGATGACTCTGGGTTGTGTCAAACTGACATAAAACTAGCCACCATGGCTGGCAACAGGAGGGCTCAGGCTTCTACACAGGGCCTGGGACCCATGCAGCACCTCTCTCTCTCTCCCTCTGTAGACATCTAAAAGATTAAAGGGTGAATGGCCATAATCTAGATTGCATGGTGGGCCGACTCCCTTGGAGAGTTTGTGCTTGGGATCTTGAGTCTCCTCTTTTCAGACTGCTAAGACTTGCTTCCATTTGGCATCTATCTTTGGCTCTGCCTAGAGGAGTGAGAATTTTAAGGCTCAGCATAGTCTTTGCCATTAGGTTTTCAAAGGCTGAGAGAAGGCTCCAGGAGGACTTTGTCACACTTTGGCCACCTTGGCTCTGAAGCCTTGCACGGTGGCATTCCTTAGTAAATATTAGTGGTGCATAGTTCACTGGGTAATGCTAGAGATCCAGCCCTGCCCAGCTCCCATGTACATCCTGTAGAAAAGCTTTGGACCACGGGCTTTAGGCTTCTATGTCCATGACAACTCTAATAGGCTTTCTGAAAGCATGATAAGCAGATGGCTTCATCATAAGGGACAGTCAGATGTGCTTCTCCCCAGCTTTCTTCACGAGGGATTGCAAGCACAGAGTGGCAGCTAGGAGATGTGCATGTCAAATTGACAGGACTGCTGGGGCAGTCTGCAGCAGTTTGGTAAATGTAGTCCAGGCCCTCCTTCAGTAGCCCTGTCATCAAGCCCTATGGACAAACTCCCTGCTGTTTGTCCTTCCTGCTCATGGGGTTCTGCTTCTTCTCATCTCTCCTCCTCCTGTTCCTCCTCCTCCTGTTCCTTCTCCTCCTTTTCCATATGTTTCCATTCTGGTATTTCATCATCTTGGCTTTAAGTCATCTAAAGAAAAAAACTTTCCCTAAAATTGACCCTCCACCTTCTCTTTTTCTGCAAAGCTGAGAACCTCCAACCTCTCCTGAATTTCTCAGTCTTTTCTCTCCTCCATCAATGCCATTGTGTCTGCCCCTCCTCTCACTGTGGCAAGGGTTCTTTTGTGTGTGGAGGCGGGGGTTGAGGCAGGGGTTGAGACAGGGTTTCTCTGTATAACAGACTTGACTGTCCTGGAACTCTCTTTGTAGACCAGGCTAGCCTTGAACTCTCTGATATCAGCCCGACTTATGGCAGGGGTTCTGAAGAATGAGCTGGGTGTTTAGTGCCAGCATGACTTGGTTAGAATGCTGAGTGTCTTCTGTCACCCCACACCTGAATCAAATTTGGGTGATTGATGGAGCCTCAGAAGTCCATTTTAATGAGATATCCAAGGATTTGACAACGGCAAGTTTATAATACTCCTTTAGAATTTACCCATTACTTTATTTTTCTTCCTTGATGTAGGTTGTTCCATGGTGAGTCCATCTATACACTATGGTTTGGGCCACATTTGTGAGTTTTCATTGTTATATCAAACAGTTGAATGTACATTTGGACCAACTGTGGAAAGCCATTTCAATTTTTATCTTCTTCTCTGAGACTAATAGTTTCATCTTGAACATTATATAAAGAAAAATGTTAGGTTCTTCACAACCCCTGAACCAGCTAATCACAGTAGAAAAGGGCGGGACACCAGGCCACCCTGCATGGGCTCCCAAGGGGCTTTTGAAGAAGAGGGAGGAACAGAGTTCTGTGTGCTGGAGTGTTTGCTTAGGCCATGATGTCCAGGCATAATCCTTTCAGAAGCTGACCCTGGGACCTGTGTGGAGCTTTGAAGGGAACACTTGCAACAAGCAATCGAGCTGATTCCTAAAAGACCGTGTTGATTTATTTACTCTTGCACCCAGTGTTTGACCTTGAGACACTGTGACGTGTTCCCTTTGCCCTCTGTCCTCTACCCTTTCTCCTTCTGTAGCAAATAGTAATTTTGAAAACCAGCCTTATTTTTTTTTCAACTAATAAAAGCATGGGGAAGACTTTATTTTAATGCCGTTTAATTGTGATTGCTTACTCCCTTCTCACCCACCCATGTGCAGTCTTTTAAACATGCTTATTATGTCTGGTTTCTTTAGAAGTGCTTTTGTAAAGGTTCCATGATTTCTGTGCACACATTTTTAGGTGGGTGATATATGTGTGTGCACATGTATGTGAGTACACACACAAAGGCCAGAGGAGAACTTTGGGCATCTTCCCCATCACCCTCTCCCTTGTTCCCTTGACACAGGATCTCTCAGTAAACCTGGAGGTACAGTTTGTCAGCTAGGCGTACCTGGCCAGCAAGCTCCACTAATCCTCCTGTCTATAGGCACCCCCACCCCCTGCCCCCACTACTGTGAGGTAAGTATTTGACAATCACACCAAACCTTCTTCATGACACTGGGATCCAAATTTAGGCCCTCGTCATGTACTCCAATCCACTGAGCAATCTCCCCAGCCCACAAGTATCTTTAATTTATGTAAATTGAGTAGTGATATAAATCTCATATCTCTTTTCTTTTTTCATCCAGCAAGATCCAGCCTTGCTTCAAATCCCATTTTTGCAATGTGTTTGTACCCCGCTGTCGACCAAGGATTATCAAAATAGTGCTGCAATGAATGTCCCCATAGGCTCCACCGTTATGTCCCTGTGTGTCCTTATATTTGGCACTTAGTCATCAGAGTAGAATTTCTGGAAGTTGGAAATATGGGGTGTTAGCCTGACTAAATGGTGCCAGGTCATTCTGTGGAGCTGCTGCCCCCCTCTATTCTGTCCACTTTTCAATAAGATTCCTTACCTGCAGGCTGGGGACGTAGCTCGGTTGGTAGCCCTTGCCTAGCATGTGTGATTTGATCCTCTGCACTGCATAAAACCAGACATGATGTATCACACCTGTCTGCTCAGTACTCAGAAGGTGGGAGGATCTGAAGTCTCAGCTCATCCAAAGCAAAATAGCAAGTCTCAGGCTAACTGGGCTGTATAAAAGAATCCTTACCTCCATTAGGAAATAAAACTGTGTAGTCCTACTAGGTGTGAAGGGTTGCTCTCGTTTGTATTTGTTGGACTTCTCAGCTTTGCTCCACATGCCTGTCAGTCATTTGTGCAGCATCCTTAAGTAAATGCCTGTTGGTACTCCTTGCACATTGTGGTATTGTTGGTAGTATCTTCTGGATGATTTTCCCAGCATTCATCTTAGCTCTGTTTCAGGCTTTCTAAGTTTCATCTTTTCTACCACCTGCCCATCAACTTTTCCCACAGTATCGTTCTGCAAACAAAAACACTTAATTTTGATAAAAAAGATTGTTTTGACTTACATTTGCTTTGGAAGTCCAATTTGGTTTTTCTCTGTAGAATGACCCAGCTTTTCCAATACCAAAGACTGGTCTTTTCTAGTTGGTAGTGGCAACATTTTTTAATCATATATTTTTAATAATTTTTCATCTTCCTAACTATAAATTCATTTATTCCACAAAAATATTCCTGAACACCAAAATGACCAGAAGTCTAGCAAAATAAAACTATGTCCCAGTGGTTAGTAAGAACAACACTTAAAAAAAAAAAGGAAATATGTGTGTACATGTGTGTATCACGAGTACAGGTATCCCAGAGGCCAGAAAGAGGGCACTGGATCCCCTGGAACTGGAATGACACATGGTTGCTAACTGTCCAGTGTGGACACTGAGCATCCTACCACATCCTCTGTGAGAACAGCATGTGCTCTTAGCTACTGAGCCATCTCTCCAGATCCCTTTCGATTGTTTTTTTGATTACAAACTGTCATCACCATGGAGTAATAAACTTTTTATATACATTCTTTACTCCTCTGAATGTACCACCATATGAATGGTGAACATGTGTGAGGACCAAGTCCCATCTACCTGATGGCCATCTGCCTGTGTAATTGATAGACAATTTCCATTTGTAATCAGATCACTTTCTCCTTATTATGAAGCTTTAAGACCATAGTAATCATCATCAAAATAACAAACACTTCAGTTTTGTGATTGTTGCTTTGCGTTGTCCCCACAGAGGGCAGCTTTACACATATTTGCACTTGTCTCTTTAATATAGCTTTTTAAATATTATGAATTCTAAAGGCAGCCTTCTGAAATATCCCAGACACTTTAAATGTTTTTGGTTTTTCCTTTTAAAATAATAAAATTTTAAAATCTCAAAATGATCCCTTTTGATGATATCAGAAATTACAATGATCAACTAGGTCATTATTAATTTTTTGAAGATTTTCCCGGTGATTTCTGTTTGTTAAAAGCTTGACCTTACATTGGAAACAAGATGTTGCTTTTTCTCCTCAGGTGTGGTGACGCTAACCTATAGTCCTAGTACTTGGGAGGCTGTGGCAGGTCTATCTTACATCCCAAGGCCAGCCTGGACCACACAGTGAATCGGGAGGGGTGGGCCTGAACGAATAATGGTAGTGTTGCTTAGAGTTCATCTGTTCCCTGACAGATTCAGCCCTCTCTAAAAGCACTTTTTCTCCTGAGCTGTGCTGATCCCATCAGACGTCTTGCCAGCAGCCCTGTTTACATAACTGCCCTCCTCGGATGGAGTGTTTTACAGAGGCCTGTCCTCCACACGAAGTCCAGCCTGTTTAACATGGAACAGGGTCAGAACCTGAAAGCACCAGAGAATGCCCAGTAAGCTAATTCTTTGCAGAACAAAGAAGGAGGTATTTGGAGGAAAATGAAGTATTGGAACAAGAGCAGGGCCATTTCATCAGCAAAGACTGAAGCAAACAGGAGAGGGAGTCTTCTCTGGCGGGGGTGGGAAGGGAAACCACTTGCTGTTTTGGAATAGAGGAGCAATGTATGCATCTGCTGCTCGGAGGGGTTTAACGAAGCACTTGCAAGAGAATGGAGCTGTCAGCAGCAGAGCAGCCCCAGGACTGTTCAGGTCTCCATTTCTTAATGAAAACAAAATGACTGGCAAGAATGAAGAGGCTTGCCATAATGTAGGGTCTTTTCATCTGAGTGGTTGGTAAGGGTTTTTCCACAGCTGTGATTGATTCTTAATAAGGATAGGACTCTAGTCCATAGTCATTGTGGTCACAAATATATTTTAAGCGTGTGACATTTGGATTGGAATTGTTCTTATCCAGGTGAGCAGAGGGTTTGGTTGGCATCTAGTCATCAAAACAGATTACACTTGGCGTGGTACGTGCCAATCCCTGTCTTTCTCAGAACCGATCTCCAACAAGGTAGCAGAAAGCCGCTCTAAATACTTGAGTTTGTTTCTCTCCCCTCCCCACTTTCCGTCTAACCTCCAACTGTCATTTCTTTATCTAAGTCAAATTCACAGACCCTTTTGGTGCCTTGTACCCTGCAGGATCTCTCCCAGATCGCTGTCAAGAGCTAAGAAAGCTTGTGTCCTAGGAAAGGTTAGGATAGCAGCATGGTTACTGCCTTTCCATTGCTAACACATTTTCTTCCCACACTTGGACCCAGCACTGATGAGTGCGTCTACTGAGCTCTTATCTTCTGTCGCTGTGCTGAGCTCCGTCTGTATATCTAGTCAAACTCATAAGTCTAATGTCAGTATTTCTGACCTGTATTACGGAACTGGGAAGTGGATGTGTCTAGAAAGTTAGGACTTAACCAGAATCTCCCCGTGAGAGACAAGACTTGGACTACAGAAGCCCACACACTTACCTGTTGTGCCGAGCTGGAGACACAGTAATAGTCAAAAGCTGAGCCTGTGCTGAGCCAAGGGAACAGAACACGCCTGCCTGACGGTACCCTCCCATAGCTCTGCCCTAGCAACTGAAGCACTTAAAGGCCCTGCCTTGTGTGATTTTTTTTTAATAGAACAGTTTTGGGGAGATTTCCCATAGTCCCCTACCCAGACGTGTACATTCTCACCCTCCCCTATTATCAGCATCTCACACCACAGTGGAGCGAGTATTTGTCAGAGTTGACAAACCTACCTTGGCCCATAATTACCCAAAATCCACTGTTTACTTTAAGGTTTCTCTTGATGGTGGACACCTGTGCCTTTGGACAGATCAGAATGTCCTGAAGCCACCATTCTGTCATGCAGAGTGCTTTCATTGCCTGGCCTCTGTAGTCCCTTCCCCACCCTGGAGCCACAGGTCATTAACTGTGTGCACAGTGTGGCCTTTCAGAATGTCATGTGTTTGGAATCGTATGCTATATAGTGTCTCTCACACAGTAGTACACACTTAACTTTCCTCCATGTCTTTTAAGAGCTAGTATACTTCACTGTTTCTGCCTTAAGAATTTGGTAGAAATGTATCTAGCAGATTTCCAGAGGCACCACATAGGGACTGTGTGTGAAATGTTTTCATTTTGCTATTACTATGTTTGAGTGGACTGAGCCCATGCGGCAATTGCTTCTGGGACACATCGTGTTTCTGTGCACGGAGTTTCTTAACCACTCCAGTTTGGGCACAGAATTTAAGAACTAAATCATCTATAATCGAGGCATTTCCCCCTAATGGGAATCACAGCGTGAGCAGCCGCTGTCTGGCTGCCTGTCCTCTGTAGTCCCACCGGTGTGTGGGAGTTTGCTGTTGAGCTGTGGAAGAGAGCGAGTAGGAAGCCAAGAGTGGGGTCATGTTTCAAGAGAGGGAAAGTGGTGGGATCCTGCAGTCCTGTGTGTTCCTCACCACCCTTGCTCTCTGGCCACAACTCTGGCTTTCTGCTTCCCCTTTAGATGCTTTCCTAAGGCGTGGAGGGGAAGCACGTACCACCCAGACTCCTCGACTTCAACGTAGACACCAGACACATGCTCCCAGTTTTCTGGGTGGAAATGTGTATTTGTGCATTCTGGTTTTTTTTGTTTGTCTTTCTCACTTAATCTGTTCTCTCTCCTAATTTTCTGCTTACCTTTATTTGCCCCTTCACTTTCATACAATCCAACTTCAAATTAAATAAATTAAGTTTTATTTTGGGTACTCGATCTTTATGTAGATAATAGGTCATTTCATTATATTTCTGTTTCTTAAGAACCTACCTCAAATCAAACTGACTTTTATATATTGGAGCCTACTTTTTTTAGTGCATGTTTTTGCTCTTTAATAGAAGCAGCTGCTTCATACAGACTGCACTAGCCACCATGGCAGACATTATAGATGGGGGATGGGGTGGCTGGATTCTACTTTCCCAGAACAAGGTCAGTTCCAGGCACTCCGTGAGCTTTCCATGCTTAGTTGCCCTACAGCATGCTTAAATGAAATATGGCCTTATCATTTACTCAATTTCAGGTCACTTTGGGGATTAAATGAGGCGATTCGAGTAGGCTTTCAAATTTTATCAAAAACGAATTCATTGACTAAATTAATAACTGCTCTTGCTACTCGCTTCCTCTCTGTTCTTCCAGCAGGAGGTGAGCTGGAATGAGCAGGCCACTCCATCCCCAGGAGCTCCAGGTGCTTTGAGAGCATCATGGCAGCAGCAGATTTGGGTCAGAACACAGTCCCAATCCCAGATTTACTCCTGACCCATGCAGACCAAAGCAAACACTTTAATCTCTACAGGCTCCAGTGTCCCTTGCCAGCTCAGTCTCTAATCATCCCACCCATCCCTGGACTGTTGAAGGGGACAACTGGGTGGGAAACTAGACTGACTGTAAATTAGCGTCCTGAGGTGGCTCTCATCCAGAGGTGGGGCCTCCCAAGGCTGATGGGGCACTGAACGAGCTGCTCATGTGGTGTGTGATTCCCTAGCTCTTTCTCTGTGTTGGCACTGGGCACACTTCAACCTTCAGAGCAGAGCAGGTCACGGAAGGCCCTTAGAGATTGGAGAGCTATTGTGGTACAGTGTCATTCATTGTACGCATGATTAAGGGATGCTCTGGTCCTCAAGAGAGGTGGATTTAGCTTCGAGTGTAGTGGTAACAGATGGGGAAGGATGGGAATGGGATTGCAATTTGAAGCAAAAATACCATATAGAATTATGTAGAAAGCATAATAGACTCAGTGGGTGCTGAGGACAAAAAGATTCCTAGAAAAGAATTTGAGAGAGTTAGAGGGAGCCTGGATTCAGTAGAGGAAGGATAACAACAGTGTTGAGAGTCCTGGTACAGAGGGTTAGCAGCCAAGCTCAATTCCGAGATCATATTAGGGCCATCCTTACGGTGAAACACTCGCCCCAGAAATTTTCTAGTAATTCTAACAAATGACAAATTAGATACCTTGAAAAATGAAATTTTCCCTTTTTGCAAAAAAAAAAATAGGGAAGCTATTTTCAGAGTATAGACTAACTTGACTGTTTGAAACATCTACCCCAGAATTATGCAGTAATTATGCAATTTTAAATCCAAGTAGATCTAGGTTCATCCAGAGATGGTGTGTCAGAATAGAAAGTGATGGTCCAGCTTGTTTGTGTAAGCCCCTTGGAAGCATAAGTAGAAACATCCACACATTACTTGCAGTAATCCATTTTTGTATATTGTGCTTTTTTGTGAGGTAACTGTTTTTGACTGATGGTTTCTTTCTGTGTTGTTTTAATTCCTGTTCTTGATAATGATGAGGGCCTTTGTATTGGGATCCATTTCTTGTCTTTGATTGTAAGGGACTTCTTCTTTTCACCCCAGATTGTAGCTTTAGAAACTAACACGAACTGATACAGAGAATCAGATTAAAATAGAAAATGCCACCTTGTAGCATTTCAAGCCTGATTTTAGTGTGTGTATGTGTGTGTGTGTGTGTGTGTGTGTGTGTGTAGTGCATACATTTGTACATGTCTGTGCATGTGTGTACCGGTACATATACATGCATGGACTTGCAGCAGCCAGAGGTCAACATTGAGTGTCTTCTTCAATCACTCTCTACTGTATTTTTAGGACAAGGTCTCACAGTATCCCTGGAACTCTCTGGTTCGCCTGGACTAGTTGGCCAGTGAGCCAAGACACTCCTGCCTCTCCTTCCACAGCATGGAGATCATGGGCACACACCACTACACTGCCCATTTGTATAGACTCTGGGGGGCAGAGCAAGTTCTCGTGCTTCTGCATCAAGCGCTTCATAGCCTGAGCCATCTCCCTAGCCCAGTTCTTATTTTTAAAATTATGTTTAAGATTGGTACAAATTTCAAAGTTGGTAATAAGAAAATGAATTTTTAAATCCCCAAGATATAAATAGTAATTAGTGAAAAATAATTGTGTCATCATTTATAATAAAAATGTAATTCGAATCCCAGTGAGAGACTTGATTGACAATGATTTTTAAAGGTTTTCCAGTTAAACCATTAGGAGGTAGGAGGGTCATCTGTCTATGTGTTACTTTCATTGGTTAATAAAGAAACTGCCTTGGCCCCTTTTGATAGGC
>LOEQ01001556.1:7332-29755 GCA_001685075.1 Bramus lutescens
CACCCATCCATCCATCCATCCATCCAACCATCCATCCATCCACCCACCCACCCATCCATCCATCCATCCATCATCTTGCTTTTAATGCATTCCAAAGCAATTTGCAGACACATGGGTGAAATTTTACATAATTTAGTGCTGATTTTCAAAAATAAAGTTATATCTTCAAAAACAAGGTATCTAGAGTTACCCATCTTTTTTTATCTTGATATCTGCATAGCCATTTTAGGAAAGGCAAGGGCTACTGAGTCATTAATGCCTTCTGTTCTGTTTTTGCCCCTATTCACTTAAATGTCTCTCAAACCTACTTGGGCATAAGGCTTTCTTGATGGTTGGGAATTTTTTTGTTTTGTTCTTTCTCTGTCCACAGCACCTGGAGCTGTGCCTGGCATGCAGTAGATGCTCAGCAAAGATTTGCTGATCTACATATTTCTCTTCCTCTACCACCCCATTATCATTCCTTCTTTGATTCTCTTTACCGTCCACCTCTAATGAGAACTTGACCTTCTACATAAAAAGCTTTCTGTGTCTTCTCTCTGAAGGACTCACCGTCTAAAAGGGAAATCTTTTCACATAAATAAAGGTGATTGGTGTATTTGTAGTTCAAATGAAGGAGCTACTTGTCACGGGCAGAAAGAAATGATCAGGAAACCCAAAGCCTGAGCTTCTATGACCACTGCTGCTGGCCATCGAGTTAATCACTTTTCTGTCGCTGCAATAAAGCAACCGGCAGAAAAAGGAGCTGATTTGGGCTTAACAGTCACAGAGGGATGAGAGCTCATCATGTCAGGAGTTGTGGCAGCAGGCAGCAGGATAAAGCAGCGGAGACCTTATGTGTCAATCACGAGCACTAAGCCGGGAGAATGAACTAGAAGTGGTACTGGTCTTGAAACTCTCAAAGTCACCTCCAGTGACATGCTTCCTCCAGTAAGGCCGCACTAAATCCTCCCCCAATCAGCTTCACCGACTGGGCACCCAGTGTCCAGATACAATAGTCTGCAGAGGACATTCTCATTCAAACCACTGTAGTACTTAAGAGGAAGGGCTGAATTCACATGGAGCGTTATCGACATGCTGAAGCCCGGCTCAGAAAATACTCTCCATCAGCTGAGCACGCCAGTGAGGCTAAAACCCTACGTAAACCTTCTGAATGGAAATGTCCAAAAGAAAATGCAGGTCGCTAAAATGATGCCCATTTCTTTTTCCTCTTTAAAGACAAATGTTCTATCTAATAAATTATTAATAGGGGTATCTATGTAAATATATAAGAAATAAAGTTTTGTGAGCCATAGTTTCCCTGTTCCACTAAGAAACGCTGCAGCTAATAATTCTACCAACCTAATTTTTTGGGTGTCAGTATTCTAACCTCTTTCCCCCCCATCCTCGCTCTAGTGGCCACCATCTATCTACTTTTTTATGCTAATGAGTTCATGTCTTGGGAGACAGGAATGTCATCACCCTGATTTGGTCAATACACATTCTGTAAATATATCAAATGGTTATAGTATACCCCAAAATGTGTATAAATATTTAATGTAATTTAAAACTTTAAATTTTTTATTTGACTTATTTGTGCGAATGTAGGCATGCCAGTGTTGAAGTCAGAGGACAGTTTTCAGAAGCTGGTTCTCCCCTTCCGCCAGGGGTTGGAGGCATTCAGTGAAACCATCTGAGCCATCATGTGATAATTAGCATATAGACAGGTGACGAACAAATAATACTTCCTATTTAGTAGGCAATCTAGAGCCTATATTAACTAAGACATTTAAACAATAGACCACTAAAAGAGCTGCAGCTCATAAGAGTTAATGACCTTGAGGATCTGCTATCCACCCTCATTGGCCTCTCGGTTGTAGTACAGGGAAGTGTGCCAGGATTAACTCCCTGCATGACTTCTCTTCCCAGATCTACGAGATGATGCTGGTAAGACAGGGCTACATGATTGTTGGAGATCCTATGGGCGGTAAGACATCGGCGTATAAAGTTCTGGCTGCAGCTCTGGGTGATTTATATGCAGGTAAGGCTTGCACCCTTGGCTTCCAGGGAGGTCAGGACTTCTGCATAGCTGTCTGACTCTGGGGACACAATGCTAGGCAATGGGCTTTGCCAGCTTGGGTGTTGATATATAAGTTAAAAGCAGAATGAGGGTTGAGAAGCACTGATGTAGGTAAACACATGGTGCCAACTTAACAAACAGAAACTATGTTTTATCACTAAATAAACAATGTGCGTTTCTTTTGTTCCATTTGTTTGTTATTACTGTGGAATATGCAAACATATAATTTTGAAAAGCATGCCTATGCTGCACATAGTTTATTTAAGAACTTGAACTAAAATTGTTTCCTTTGGGATTGGAGAAGTGACTCCGTGGTTAAGAGTGATTTGCTGCACTTCCAGAGGACCTAGGTTCCATTTTAAAAATGCTTTCTTGCCAGGCATGGTGGCACACGCCTCTAATCCCAGCACTCCAGAGGCAGAGGCAGCAGATCTCTGTGAGTTCCAGGATAGTCAGATCTACAAAATAGACCCTATCTCTAAACAGAAATGCTTTCTTTTCCTTATTATTTATTTGAGGGTTTTAAGTTTTTATTTAATGTTTTAAGACTGGATCTCACTATTATAGGTTGGTCTTAAAACTCATGATCCTCCTGCCTCAGTCTTCCAAGTGCTAAGATTATAGGTATGTACCACCCCACCTAAGTAAAACTGTTCTCTAATAAACTTTAATGATAAATTATTACTGAATTTTGGAGCTTTTGCTTTGAGGATTGACCTAATTTCTCATTTAATAGTTATTGATAATCATAATAACTAACTTGGGCATTTCAAATTTAAGTACAGTGCTAGTTTTGGCATTTGAATGAATCTAAATAGCTGGAGAGATGGCTCAGAGGTTAAGAGTGTTTGTTGCTTTCCCAGAGGGCCTAAGATGGGCTGCTAACACACGTCTCAAACCTCTTGTGGCTCCAGTTCTAAGGGATGTGACACCCTCTTCTGGCTTCCATGGACACTTGCACCCATGTGGTACATACACATGTGCATGCACACACACACGCACACACATGAGTGCGTATGCACACACAAATAAATAAATAATAAATAGTAAAAATATTTTTAAAAGAGAAAAGAAACTAAGAGCCTACATTATAGTCATTGGTTCTTTATTGGCCTGTGGACTCCAGCTTTTCCTTACAGGAAAGCTTATGTACAATGAGAAAGTCCTCGACCAAACGCCGCAGAACTGTGTGCTCCACAGTAGGGATGAAGGAATGTCTTATGTAATAACTTGTGTCACAGCAAAAATAAATAATAAAATAATTTTTAAATTAAAAAAAATCATATAAAAATGCCATTTTCTGTCCCTACATAAATGGGCTATGCCGTCTGCCAACCACTTGGCTCCTGATAACAGTAGTGTTTATTTCTCAGGGACAAACATCAGTTATGAGCAGTTGAGAGGATTGCAGGGTTTTAGTCCTTTGAATGGGGAAGTGACGGCTCCCCTGTCATTTCACCTGTCAGGGTTTCATTATCCCAGGCCAGAACCCAGGGTGTCTGTGGCACATAGGAAAGGTGGTGGAATACCCTTGTTTTTCCTTTACTGTTTGAGTTCTTCTCAGTCAAGCCGGGTTTCTTCAGTCATGAATCTGACATTGGCCCAGTTTGAAATAAAATGCAGAAGAAAAATATGGTTGCAAATTAATGGTTCTGATAACCCAAAATAAAGCTCTATTTAGATATCTCAGTCTTTATAAGGACTGAGCATCATCTTACAGACTCTCCTTAGACTGTATATTCACCAAGCTGGTGGTGTTTTGTTTACTGTCTGGTCCTACCAAAGCCTTTGTAATGGGTTGGACTTTCTCACCCAGCCAACCAGATGGACGAGTTTGCTGTGGAGTTCAAGATCATCAACCCCAAGGCCATCACAATGGGGCAGCTGTATGGATGTTTTGACCCAGTGAGCCATGAGTGGACGGACGGTGTCCTAGCCAACGCTTTCCGGGAACAAGCATCTTCCATGACTGATGACCGCAAATGGATTATATTTGATGGACCAGTGGATGCTGTTTGGATTGAAAATATGAACACTGTCCTGGATGACAACAAAAAGGTAGGCTACCAAGCCCATCACTTGTTTGTGGGTGGAGTAGGAACTCTTTCATGAATAATCAAAACTGTATAAAGTCATGGATTTGTTGCCCTAGCATAAATGCTCCCCCAAAATAATAGTTATTAATTCATTAATTATGCTTCAATTTGTACTGGTAGTCAGTAAGCTTTTGGGGATTTAAAGTATAAATAGAAAGGCTTGGGGGGTGTAGCTCAGTGACAGAGCACTTACCTCACAGACCTGGGT
This sequence comes from Bramus lutescens, assembly GCA_001685075.1. Classification (NCBI taxonomy): domain Eukaryota; kingdom Metazoa; phylum Chordata; class Mammalia; order Rodentia; family Cricetidae; genus Bramus; species Bramus lutescens. The sequence goes on from LOEQ01001556.1 coordinate 11,693, forward strand.
TCGATCCCCAACACCACAACAAAAGAAATAGTATGGAAATCTCCAGTCATGGAGATTCCAAACAATTAGTCAAGCTGCAATCCCAGATGTGAGTCTGTTTGATTTGTTACTTAGAGATGACATAAGCTGGTGGGAGGTCAGTTCTACCATAGCTGTGACCTCTCTGGTGACACATACAGTGGCATGGCCTGAGGAACACACAGAATTTTTTAATCACAAAATTGAATGGACCATGGGAATGACTACTATTTGTTCTTCTTCCCTGAGCAACCAGGGCTCAGGTTTTGTCTCGTGATTTAAAGGCTTCACTCGAGTCCGTGTTGCCAAGTTCTGCCCCGGGTAGATGTTTTGAGGCTCACTCGTCAGTCTTCCCTGTGTGCTACAGGGATGTGTCTGTAAACCCAAGACCCTCTAGTGGTTTCTCCTTCTGACCTAAGAGGGATTTATGGAGTAATTCTTGTCATCCCAGCCATGGGCTAGACCACGTGGGAGGTTCAAAACCAGTGGTTTGTTGGAGACCTGAGCAAACACAACAGGCTGAGGATATGCAGGCAAAGATAAGCAGGCAAATTCTATGTTCCATTAGGCCTAATGGTACTGACCTGTGATCCCAACTACTCCGGAGGCTGAGACAGGAGGATCACCAGTCTGTGTGGGCTGAAGAGTAAGCTCAAATTTCATGGGCAGCGTAGTGTGATCCGTTTCTAGGTAGAATATAAAATAATAATAACAATTCTATCTTAAATACAAAGAGACCAAGACACTTTATAAGCACTCTTAACACTTCACTTTTATCTCGGGCTGCAATTCAGCGTGTCCTTACCTAGAACTGCAAGTCTTTCGGCCATTCCAGCACTCCCCAACCCATCTGCTCCATGTCTCACCAGTGGGCTTTCACCACTCTGTGTATCACTCATCAACCCCAGGAGGACAGAAGTGATTGTCTGCTTTGTCCTAAACACTTAGAATGATGGGTTCTCAACATAATGGGTTCTCAACACCTCTGTGTAGGGTCCATTGAGTCAACTTTGTCTCCATTGCGACCCTTCATTTGCAGATGGGATTTAAGCCTGCCCCCTGCCTTCTGCCCCCTGCCCCCGCCCTTCAGCTCTGTTTAATGAATGGCACATCTAACCCTCTGCACCCCCACACCCTCACTGCACTTTCAGCTGTGTTTAATGAGTGGCGAGATCATACAGATGAGCCCCAAGATGAGTCTGATCTTTGAGCCAGCAGACTTGGAGCAGGCCTCCCCCGCCACCGTGAGCAGGTGAGCTGGTGCTCTGGCACCTGGGGGGATGTGGGGGGGCCACTCACCCTAAGCGGGAGGGAGAGCGCTAAAAGTCCACAGGTGTGATCACCCATACAATTTGTTGTTCATTTAGACTGTTATATTATCAGTCCTAAGCCCACGTGGATAGTAGGGTCGATTATCAAACCAGAATTCTGACAGAGTTTGAATATTTCCTGAAGTTAAACTTTGATTTGCCTAGAACCCAGGAAATACTTCCCATGAATTCCCTTTCCTGACCTTCCGCTCCCTCCCTTCTCCTCCCCTCCCCTCTCCTCCCCTCCTCTTCCCATCCCTGCACAAGACATCAAAGCTAGGCTTTGAGAACGTTGGCTGAGCACAGTACCCTTGGTATAGTTCAAGGTAGGAAAAGTGAAAGAGCAGCAGCTGCCATTGGCAAAGCTTCTGTGAAGGGCTGAGATGCTGGGCACTACATCCATGGTAATTACCACCACCCTCTGATGACTGTTCTCACCCCTACTTCACACGTGGGGAACTAGTAATACACTTTGTTTGTTTGTCTCATTTTGAGTCACATGGTTCTTTGAGCAGGACTGCACATACGTATATGTGTGTGTGCACCTGTGTGGGCCCACGTGACGATGCAGAGAGGACCACAGGAAGGTGGAATAGTCTGGCCTTGTTCACTAGGCAGCACATGTCCTCTGAGTGTATGCCCCCAAGAAGCTTTCATAGATGAGCAATAGGAGACCTGTCAACACTCAGCACAGCACAGCTTTCAACAACCAGGTAGAAATTGCCCAAATGTCCGTCAACAAGGAATAAATTAATACGGCATATCTGAAGTTACAATATTTATATGTATGTCACAAAATAAATGAGCTGTGTTGGCATGCACCTATGCAAACTAATCTTAATACCTAGCTTAAAGATTCAAAATCTTAGAAAGACTAAATTCTTGCAAACACTAAATATAAAAGGAATCTGCAGACCAATGAGATGGCTCAGCATGTACATAAACCATTTGCTACCCATGCCTGGTGGTCTGAGTTGATTCTCCGAACCCATATAAAGGTGGAAGGAGAAAACTGACCCCACAGAGTTGCCCTCTAATCTCCACATGTTCCCAGTGGCATGTGTGCCCTCATACATCATATACACACATACAACAGTAAAAACACAAATTTTAAAAGGAAATCACAAATGGATTTTAATATAGTACCCCTGTTAAATGGTTTAAGAACAAAACACTCTGTGCATTGTGTGTGTGCATGCTCACATATGAGTGTGTATGTACGGTATTGTATCAACACTATGACCAAAAGACCTGACAGAAACAACATAAGGACATGAGAGGAAAATTGAATAAAGTGAAATTAAACAGGAGGAGGAGAAAGAGGAGGCAGGGGAGAAAATAGCTTAGAAGAAAGGGCTAGACTGGAGTGTTGGACTCAGTGGTTACAAGCACTTGCTCTTCCAGATGACCTGAGTTCAGTTCCCAGCACCCATGTCAGGAGGCTCACAACTGCTTGTATCCAGGGGACACAACCCACTCTCCTGGCCTCTTTGGACCCCTGCACACACGTGGCATGCACACATATGCATAGATAAAAACAAAAGTAAATCTTTAAACAAAATGGAGAAAAGAAGAGGAAGAAGAGGTCATCTTGGCCCACAGTTTACTAGGGTTTTAGTCCTTCATGGCTGGAAGGAATGGTGGGGCAGTTTATACCACAGTGGTGGAAATGTATGGCTGGAGCTGTTCACATCATGGAAGTAGAGTAAGGCAGGAACCAGAGGCGGAGCTAGAGCCTTCAAAGGCTGCATCCTAGTGATCCATGTCCTTCAGCTATCATCACCAGCTGGGGAACAACATTCAAAATACGATGCTGTGGGGGACGTACAGATTTAAACCACATGTACATGTGTGCATGTGTGTGCAAAGATGTGCACTTATGAGCATATAGAACACGGCATGGCTGAAAAGGAAAGAAGTCAAGATTGATGACACTCTAGTTTTCCTGTGGGAAAGGTGGTTAGCCTAGGGCAAATAAGATGAGAGCCATGAGACTGGATGAGGGTTACTGTCAAAGCCAATAAAGCCTAGAATACTGCATGATGTCAATAAATGTCAGTCAGTGTTGGTGATGAACAGGCAGACATTAAACCCAGTTGTCTGTGCCGTCAGGTGTGGGATGATCTACATGGAGGCTCACCAGCTGGGCTGGAAGCCCTTAAAGGACTCATACATGGACACTTTGCCCTCCAGCCTCACTAAGGAGCACAAGGAACTGGTAAGAGTCTAGGACGTGCCCTTCTTTCACTCTCCTTCCACCCCGGATTTCCTCCTCATCTCACGGACCTGTAGGCCTAGCTCCACCTTCATCCTCCTCCTTTCCTGCCAGTCCCTTTATATTCTTCCCAGGCTGCCTGCCAGTTTTCACTCTTTCTCATTTGGTGGGGATGGGATGGTACGGTCTATTTTTAATTCCTGCTCCACCTTCTTCCCGGAGGAGACTGCCAGATCCAAGGCATGTTTTTGAGGGTGACCACAGTGTCGAGTTTTCTTCTACCATCCCACTAGCAGAAATGTCTATGGCTACAGTTCTAGAAACAATACCTTAGAAGAGCCATGTCCTGCTGTGCTTCCCCACCACCACCCTGTGCAGCCTGGCAGCTCCCTCTTCAGTCCTGCCTCATTCCTGGGCCACCCTGTCTTGTTTCCATTCCCAGGAAACCCAGCCTTCGCTGCTTCAAAGCCCCTGTGCCTTGTATTCCTCACACAGATGTCTTGCCTGGTCCAGGCCTTTGTCATCCAGGTTTCATTATATCATCTCCTTGCTGGGCATGTAGTTCAATGACCGAGTGCTTGCCTAGCATGTGTGATCTCCTGGGTTCAATTACCACTGCCACAGGGAGGAAAAAGAGAAAAGTTCCCTCTCCTCCAAGAAGCCTTCCCTGAACTATCTTAAGCCCTTCCTGTTATTTGCCACTTAACACTTTCGTTTCCCGCTGAGGTTTCTCCATGACCTGTAATATATTTGGCTCTTTGTTTACTGTCTGTCTCTCCTCCTCCTAGCAGGGGCTGGGTTTGTCTTTCCTATTATTTATCCTCAGCACTATTTACCACAATGCAATCAGTAGACACTCAGTAACATTTGCCCACTAAATGAATGCAGACGCTCTTCCATTTAAGGTGGGGTAAACTCAGCAAACTCACTGCACATTGAAAATACCATAACTTAAAAAATACACTTAATCTAAAATACTAAATATCATAGGTTAGCTCAACAGTGCACTGTAAAGGATGAGCTGCTTGCCCGGGTGGTCACGTGATAGTCTAGGAGCCATCACTCACTGCTGCAGCCTTGCATCCTGGGAGAGCATCCTGTAGCTAGGAAAAGAGCAAAACACCAAATCTGAAGGATGTACATTTTGAAACAGCACTCAAAAGTAGTCAGCAATTGTACCATCATCTCCAGCCTCCAAGGTGGGCCAAGCTCCTTGTCTCCACAGTCTCATGTACCGTTCTCCTGTCAGGTGGAGGACATGTTCACGTGGCTTGTCCAGCCCTGCCTGGACTTTAATCGCCTCCATGGCAAGTTTGTGGTGCAAACATCTCCCATCCACCTTGCCTTCTCCATGATGCGGCTATACTCCTCTCTGCTTGGTAAGTGTCCCTGTGATTCTGAGTCCACGTGGGGCTGGCTGTGTCTTGGCTCCTGCTTCTACCCTCATCCCTCTTTTCTTCCTCTTGAGTTAAGGTGGGACCAGATGTTTATCAAGAATGAGAGCACTTTCAGCTGTAGATAGCAGAACTTCTGGAAAGAACCTTGTGTTTTGTCTTGTTGATTTGTTATCACACAATGTTTATCTCTTCCTTCCTTCCTTCTCCCACCTAAGCTTCCTCATCCACACAGAGAAGCCTCTCCTCCACAGAGGGATTTTAATGACACATTTAAATGTATCTCTGAAAAAAAAAACCTGCCTGGAAAAATAGAGAATTTTTCTTTTGTTAAGAAATCTTATGGGGGTCTGGGAAGATAGCTCAGCGAATGCTTACTCAAAAATGCTTACCACATAGCATGCAGATCTTAGTTTGATCCCCAGAAACTACATAAAAAGATCAGGTGTGGTGGTATGCGTGTGTAATCCCAGCACCGGAAAGGTTTAGACAGCTGGATCCTCGGGTCTCACTGGCCAGCCAGACTAGCAAAATCAGCAACTTCTAGGCCAATGAGAGCCCTACCTCAAAAATCAAAGTGGATAGCGCCTGAGGAACAACACCCAAGGTTAACCTCTGACCTCCATTCACAAGCACACACACAGGCATGCCACACATAAGCACAGCCACACACAGAGGAACATGCACGCAAGCACACATATGCACACAAAGAAAATTTACAGAAAATTCCCACCACAAATACTTTAGAAGAGAGCTAACCATACCAATTTCAAAACAAGGAACTTTCTCCAGGAGACAATGGTTCTGTGATCATGTACCTCTGAAGTGCAATCGCATGTTTCCATAACTGCTGTCACATAAGTTAGGCTTCACTGACATCCACTGCTGATGACAGAAGACGTGTGCATTTGGAGAGCTCTCACTGGATGCCACTGCTCTTTCAGGAGATGAGATAACTCAAACTCAGAGTTTCTTCACAGCTTCTGATACCAAACATTTTCTCAGCTTATTTTCCAAAAAAAATTGCAAGTGTAAACTAAAAAGATAGCATAGCTGACAGTGGAGTGAGGAACTTAATAAATATTGCTTGATTTTATAAATTATATTCTGGGTGCTTGAGAGATGGCCCAGTGAGTAAAGTGCTTGTTGCATAAATATGGAGACCCGAGTTCAAATCTCCAGGACCCACATAAAGCTAGACGTGTAGCCCACCTGTAATCCCAGTGCTCTGGCACGGAGATGATGGGAGAATCCATGGATGCTTGTGTGCCAGCTAGACTAACATATGGGGTGAGCAACAAGAAACCCTGTGTCAAGGTAGAACCTCCTCAGACCTCCTCAGGTACCCTATGGCCAACCAGACTATCAAAATTAACAACTTCCAGGCCAATGAGAGACCAAGGTATCACTGTTAGAATGAGCAAGGTCATTGGTGCTGTCCTGCTGGATACATCAGTGCCATACTGCATTTAATTGACATATGCCCACAGTTTGTGCCCATCTGGGACATTTTCTGTCTTTTCTTGTCCTTGACAACTTTGCTTTTTGATACTGAACAGTTATTTTCTCATAATTAAATTTAGATTCTGTGTTTTGAGTTAAGGTCATGGAAGGGTGTGTGTGTGTGTGTGTGTGTGTTTACACATGCACATATGTCTATATGTTATAAGTAAAAAGGTACTATACTTATGTATGTATATATGCATGTGTATATGTATGTATGTGTGTGTTTTCACATGCACATATGTCTATATGTTATAAGTAATAAGATATTGTACTTATGTATGTATGTATGCATGTATATATGTATGTGTGTGTTTGCATATATACATATGTCTATGTGTTATAATAAGATTATGTATGCATGTATATATGTATGTGTGTGTTTGCATATATACATATGTCTATGTGTTATAATAAGATATGTACTTATGTATGTATATATGTATGTGTGTTTGCACATGCACATATGTCTATATGTTATAAGTAATACGATATTGTACTTATGTATGTATATATGCATGTATATATGTATGTGTGTGTGTGTGTGTGTATCAGAACTGGCTTTGAGTTCATGATCATCCTGCCTGAGCCTCTGGAGTGCTGGAATTAAAGACACATAGCCTCCACCCCATACTTCCAAAACAATCCTGAAGAAGAGCAAAGTCAGAGAACTTGCTCTTCCTGACTTTAAATCTTATTAAAAGCTATCATCATCCAAATGGTATTGTACTAGCATAAAGACTAACAAGGGGCCGCAGAGAAATATAAAGCACAGAAACAAATCCTTCCATAAATGGCCAAATCATTTTGACTTATATGTGTTAAGACCATCCATGGGGAAGGACAAATTTTTCAATAAACAGTACCAGGTTAACTAGATTCTCACTGCAAAAGAATGAAGTTGGCAGGGTTAAAAAAAATGCCATAGTGGTTAAGTGTACTTACTGTTTGCTGTTCCTCTGGAGGACCCACAAGTTCAGGGTCCAGCACCCATGTCAAGAGGCTTACATCTGTTTATAACTCCAGCCCCAGGGAATCCAAAGTCCTCTTATTGCCTCCATGGGCATCTGTACTCATGTGCAAACATCCACACTCACACACATCCACACACGAATAATATCAAAATAATTTTTTAAAAAATTAAGCCAGGAGTGTTGGCACATGCCCTTAATTATAGCACTCAGGAGGGAGAGGTAGGCAGATCTTTGTCTTTGCTTGAGGTCATTCAGGTTTACTTAGTGAGTTCCAGGACAGCCGGACCCTGTCTCAAAAGAAAAAAAAAACCGAAGTGGATCATTACCTAATATAAACAAAAATCAACTCAAAACGGATGAAAAACCTAAACAGAAAATAAAACCTATTATGAATTTTTAAGAAAAAAAACACAAGGCAAAAGCTCTTGACTTGGCAATGAATTCTTGGATATAGCATCAAAGACGTGGGCCAAACATAAAAAGAATAAACACACTGTATGTCATTAAAATTTAAAATCTGTCAGCATCAAAATGTATTACCAACAGTAAGAGATCAAGCCACACAGAATAAAATTTGTTTTCAAATTATATGCCTAATAAAAAATTAATATCAAGTGCCAGGCATAGTAGCTCATGACTCTTAATTCCAGCACTTGGAGGCAGAGGCGGTCTGATTCTGTGAGTCCAAGGCCAGCCTGGTCTACATATGGCATTCCAGACAAACCAGGCTATATGGTAAGACTCTAACTCAAAAATTTTAAAAATCATAAAAGAATTAGTATCAAGGACTGGGGAGCTGGCCCAATCAGTAAACTATTTGCCATACAAACATGAAGAGCTGAGTTGAGTCTTCAGAAATGATGTGGAAAAGCAGGGCATAGTGGCACAATTTGTAATCTCAGTGCTGGAGGGGCAGAGACACTGAATAAAGGGGGCTCACTGATGGGCCAGGCCAGCCTCATCAGCGAGCCCAGACCAATAAGAGACCTTGCCTCAAAAACACAATGTGGGTAGCACCTGAGGAAGGTCAGCCATGATTGACCTCCATCATGTATGTGCATAAACATCAGAACATATAAGTGCAGTCACAGCCACAGAAACACACACATGTACATACAAAGAATTAACATAGATGATATAGAAAGAAACATTACAAAAAATCACTAACATTCATTCAGCACAAAATACAAACAGTACAAACATAGATAGAGGACTTGAATAGACATTTCTCCAAGAAGTTGCACATGGTCAGGAATTACATAAAAAGGTTTGTCATCTCTAGCCACTGGGGACATGTAAATCAAAGCCACAATGATGGAGATATCTTTTCATGCCTAGCAGGATGGTGGCAAATAAAAATAAATAAATAAGCTACAAGCGTCTGAGAGGATGAAGAAATTGGAACACTTATGGTTTACAGACTGTTGCTGGGACCCTAAAGTGATGCAGCTTGTCTGTTACAATATTTTGGTGGTTTCTTTGAAAAAAAAAAAAAGCATAGACTCCGTATGTGATCAATATTCTAGCTTCTACATATATACTCACATTAACTGAAAGCAGAGATTTGATCAGATGTTTATATGCCCATCCTCATTCAGGCTCTCCATCAACAGATAAATGGGTAAAAAGGCAGTATAATCACACAATGAAACATAATTTGCTTTGATATAGTAAATGTTGGGGATTGTCTTAGTATTTCTATTGCTGTGAAGAGTGATACCATGACCACAGAAGCTTTTACAAAGAAAAACATTTAATTGGGAGGGCATACATTTTCAGAGATTTAGTCCACTATTATCACAGTGGGACATGGTGATATGGAGGCAGACATGGTGCTGGAGAAGGAGCAGAGAGTCCTACCATCTTGACTTGCAGGAAAACAGGAAGTGGCCTGACACTGGGCATAGCTTGAGCAAAGGAGACTTCAAAGCTGGCCCCCACAGTGACACACTTCTTCCAATAAGGCCACTCGTCCTAATGCTGCCACTCCCTAGGAGCTTATAGGGACCAATAACCTTCAAACTATCATAGGGGTGGAGAGAAGGGCCAGCAGTTAAGAGCACTTGTTCTTGCAGAGGACCTGAGTTCAGTTTCAGTATCCACATAGCAGCTCACAACCATCTATAACTTCAGTTACAGGGAATCTAACACCCTCGTCTGACCTTGGAGGGCACCAGACATGTGGACTGTACACACACACACATCTAGGGAAAACATCCATGTAACAGGCTTTCTTGGACTGTCCACCCCAAACCATGACACAGAGACATGTTATTAGTTATGAATGCTTGGCTTTAGTTTAGACTTGTCCCACTAGCTCCTATAATTTATTTTAATCTGTTTCTCTTCATCTATGTTTTGCCTCAGGACTTTTCCTTTCTTTCATTCTGTATTCCTACTTTCCTGCTTCCTCCATGTCTGGCTGCCTGGTGGCTGCCTGGTTGGCTGGCTCCTTCTCTTTATCCCTTATTCTCTCTTCTGAAGCCTAGATTCCTCCTCCTACTTATCCTCTCTGCCCACTAGCCCCACTTATCCCCCTACTGCCTAGCTATTGGCATTTCAGCTTCTTATTAGACCAATCAGGTGCCTTGGGCAGGCAAGGTGAAACAAATCTAATACATCTTTAAACAGTTAAATAATTATTCTGCAACACAAATGTAACACATCCTTACTTAGTTAAACAGTCTATTCTACAATGCATCCCTACACATAAAATAAAATAAATAAAATTATAATTTAACAAAAATAAATTAAGGAATCATTGACAAATACAAAATTGGTGAGGCCTGAAGATATTATGCTAAGTGAAATACACCAGTCACAAAATAACTGACTTCTATAATGTGTTTATGGTAGTTGCCCATGGAGACAGAAAGTAGGATGCTTGGCCATGTAAGAAGTGGAGAAGAGGAGGACAAGTTATTGTGAGTGGTACCAAGCTCCAGTTCTGGATAAAGGAGAACTGGATATAAATAGTAATAATGCTGCTGTGTGAATGCACTGAAAACTACTGAAATGTGCACTTTAATGGTTAATATGACAAACTTTATGTTATGTTTAATAACAAGAAAAAATACATAGGTGCCAGGGATATAGCTCAGTCTATGAAGTTCTTGCTATGCATGTATGAGGACCTGAATTCAGAACCCCAGCACCCAGGTAAAAAAGCTAAGCATGGTAGCTAATGCCTACAATTCCAGTACTCAGAGGTAGAGAAAGAGCATCCCTGGAGCCCACTAGCCAGCTGGTCTAGCCAAATTGGCACGCTTCGGGTTCAATGAGAGACCCTGTCTCTAAAAAGGAAGTAGAGAGCAATTGAGGCAGACACTGAGCATCACCTCTGACCTCCACCTGTACCCTCAGACATTTGAACACACATAAACACAGGCATACACACCTAAATGAGTATGTAGACACTATGTGTGTGAATGCATGTATGTGATAAAGATCTGGTGTGGGATGGATGCTCAGCCATCAGTCACCTTCCAGGCCCCTCAGAGGCAGAAACAACCAGCTCATCCCTTACACACTGAGCATTCTTCTTGACCTAAGCTTCCCTTTCTTTCACTTTCAGATGAGATCAGGAACGTAGAGGAGGAGGAAAGTGAGTTTGAAGGTCTCTCAAGTCAGCAGATCTTCCTCTGGCTGCAAGGGCTGTTTCTCTTCTCTTTGGTGTGGACGGTGGCAGGTACCATCGATGCTGAGAGCAGAAAGAAATTTGATGTGTTTTTCCGCAACCTGATCATGGGCATAGATGATCATTACCCAAGGCCCAAAAGTGTAAAACTCACCAAAAACAACATCTTTCCAGAAAGAGGTACTTACATCCTGTTATATGAGTTAAAGCATGTGACCCAAACATGACTTAATGTGTGGGCCATGTAAGCGTTTATCAAAAGCTAAGGAGTAAGGGAGTGAACTTCTTCACAGCTGACCCACATAAGACATGAGTGGTCCTAAAACATAGCCTTATGGGACATTTAATTACTTTTTAAAACCACAATGACAGTTTATTTTGGAAGGTGTTTGGGATGCCATTGTTTTATTTTTGTAAAAATTACCCATCATTTCACCACCCAGTAAAAGTAAGAAGTACCTCCATTTTGGTTTTTCGTTTTCTAGCCCAGGTCCACACATTCACATGCTTCTTGTTTAGCAACCTTGTCATTAGTACTTCTTTTAACTTTGTGTTATGATGTAATATATTGAATGATTTACAATTTTTGCTTTATTGTCTTCAAAATAGCTACAAATATTCTTTGACATAAATATTTACTAAAAGAGTGGTAATTACTTAATAGTGACTTGATTTGGGGTTAGTGAGATGGCTCAGCGGATAAAGTCCTATGTTTTTTATTTTAAATTCTACATGTTAGCTTCTGATAGACAGGAAAGCAATTGTCTTTGTACCTGAAAGCCTTGACATATTACCAATGAGTTCCAGAAGAATTTCCATATCATCCTTCTACCATGTCATATGACTTCATTTCTTCCTGCCTGATGTTTTGTCTCTTTATCTCATTCCATTATCTAGAGTTTCTAGTATGACTTTGAATAGAAGTGATGAAAGAGAATCTTAGAATCCTAGATAAAAAGAGCCCCAACCTAGGAAAAAGATATCTAGTCTTTGTCTTAAGTACGATGGCATCTGTGGTTGGTTGGAGCATGTTCCATCTTTTCCTAATTTGCTGAGATGTTTTATCATGAGTGGGTGCCTGTTACTTTTATGCTGCCATGATGAAACACCACGACCAAAAGCAACTTGGGAGGAAAGGATTTGTTTGGTTTACATATCCTGAATCACAGTTGTCTTGGTTAGGGTTAGGTTGAGGGCGGCTCACTTACAGTTTCAGAGGTTCAGTCCATTGTGATCAAGAAGGGGAGCTGCTTACTAGGACTGGAACATGGCTCCCTTGTTGAATTACATCTTCACCAGCTTTCTATTTTCCTTTACTGCCTAAGCTTGGGTGTCCTTGAACTTGATCTTTAGACCTGGCTGGCCTCAAACTCAGAGATCTGCCAGTCTCTGCCTTCCCAGTGCTGAGATTAAAGACGTGCACCACCACATCTGGCTCTAAATTTTTCTTTAATTCCTTTCCACAAGTTGAAAATTTGTGGGGTGGGATCTTACCCTGAGGTCACCACTCGCTTTATTCCATTTCTTAATCTGTTTATCTCCTTGAATATAGGCTTTATCTCCATTCCACTTCCTGGTGCTCTTTTTCTCCTCAAAAGATATTTTGTAATTTACCCTGCTCAGTTTGCTACCTTTCATTATAAATCTTCATTAGAGTTACCACTAATAGCCACATGACAGAGTCTATAGTAGGCTGTTTGAAATTTCTTCTGCCAATGAAATTAATCCAAAATTCTTCACTTGAGCCTGAAGCAGACTCTTCGGCCAAGGACTAAAGGCAACCATTCTCTTCATCAAAATATCACAAGAACAATCTCTAGGCAACATACTAAAATTCTTCTCTGAAATTTCTTTATTGAACCCCCCAACAATTCAAATAGCTCTTAGCACCTCTGTTTTCCATGCTCCTGCTATTATGGCCCGTTAAGGAGAGCTTAAAACATTCTACTGCTTTCATAACCCAAGTACCAAAACCCAAATTCCTCCAAACAAACACATGGTCCAGCCTATCACGTAGTACTCCATTCCTAGTACCAACTTCTGTTTTAGGGTTCTCTATTGCTGTGAAGAAGCACCATAACCACAGCAACTCGTATAAAGAAAACATTTAATTGAGAGTGGCTCACGTAAGTAAGTCTCAGAGCTTCAGTTCGTTTTGATCATGGTGGGGAGCATGGGAGTGTGCAAGCAGATGTGGTGCTGGAGCTGAGAGTGCTACATCTTGCAGACAACAGGAAGCTGACTGGCTGGCATACTGAGGGAATCTTGAGAAAGTGACCTCAAAGCCCGCCCCCACAGTGACAGACTTCCTCCAACAAGGCCACACCTCCTAATAGTACCACTCCCTTTGGGAGTCATTTTCTTTCAAACCACAACAGTCCATAGAGGGAATCCAAGGCAGGAGGCAACTCAAGCAGGGAAGGAACCTGGAGGCAGGAGATGATGCAGAGGCCATGAAGGAGAGTGCTGCTTAATGACTTGATTCTTATGGCTTGCTCAGTCTGCTTTTTTATATAACCCAGGACCACCAGCCCAGGGGTGGCATCAACCACAGTGGGCTGGGTCTCTCCATCAATTATTAATTAAGAAATAGCCCTAGAACTGGATCTTATGGAGGCATTTTCTCAGTTGAGGCTCCCTCCTCTGATGACTCTAGCTGGTGTCAAGTTAACATAAAGCCAATCAGCACAACTGATGCCTTATCAGCTTGGCACATAAACACATTACTGTTAAGCCATAACCTTTAATTTCTTGTTTATCCCCAAGATCACACGTTAATGTCAGCATCATAATATAAGACATTTTACATACTTAAAAAGTCCCACAGCCTTGCAAATTCGAATTCTTTAAAAATTCAGCCTCTTTAAAAATCCAAAGCCACTTTTAAAATCCAAAGTCTCAGTAAAACTCCAAAATATCTTCAAAAGTTCAAATTCTTTCAACTGTGAACCCCAGTAAAATCAAAAATATTAAATGCTTTATTGCATAGGGAATAACCAGGGCACTAATATAAACAAACAAACAAAACAAACAACAACAACAAAAAAAACAAATTCCAACAGTGTAAATAACACAACACCCAATGTCTGTGAATGTGAGTACACAATCTTTTGGACTCCTCCGAAGGCACTTTCCTGCCTCTACTCTCTGTAGTACACACAGCTTGGGCCATCTCTACTCCATGGCTGCTCCTATTCTTGGAGGCCTTCCCATGATACTGCCATCTCCAAAATGCTGGGGTCTGTAACTACAACTAGGCTGCACTTTCACCAATAGCCTCTTCTAGGCCTTCTTCATGGTGCCAAACCTCAAATGCTCTCCAATGACCCCATCATGTAAAATTGAATACCACCTGGAAGTCTCTTACACAATAACAAATTTGGCTGCCAGCACAAGGTAAAACCTAGGCAACCTCTAGAATACGGCTTCTATGCATTGATCCTGAACAAACACTTCGCAGATTTCACCTCAGTGGTGCTGGTCTCTTCCTAGAAATCATTGCTAATTCCTCAGCTCCAGCTAACCAGAATCAATTGTCCCAACAGAGCAAAGGTTTCACTTCACGGTGCTGGTCTCTTGTTACAGCTGATTCTGCAGCCCAGCTAAGCATATACCACAGATTCATTATTTAAAATAACAATGGCCCTGAGACAGTTTTTAAACTTCCCCCTGAACTTCACAAGCCAGGCTTCCATCATCTGCATTGCAATCAACATTCTTATTGTCTAAGCTCCTACAGAAGAGCCCACTGAGCTCTCAATACTGAATGGATTTTCTAGCCCACAGTTCCAAGGTCTTTCCACAATCCTTCCCAAAATAACATAATTAGGTCTGTCACAGCAATACCCAACCCTCCTGGTACCAATTTGTCTCAGGTACTTTTCTGCTGCTGTGATGAAGCATCATGACCAAAAGCCATTTGAAGAGTAAAAAGTTTATTTCACTCACAGTTTCATATAACAGTTCTTCATCAAAAGCATTTGGGGCAGGAACTCAAGCAGGGCAGGAACTGGAGGCAGGAGCTGATGCACAGACCATGGAGCAGTGCTGTTTACTAGCATGCTCCTTATGGCTTGCTCAACCTCACTTTCTAATAGAGCCCAGGACCACAAGCTCAGGACAGCCCCACCCATAATGATCTTGGCTCTCTCACATCAACCACTAATTAAGAAAATGCCCCGTGGGCTTGTCTACAGCCCAATATTAAGGAGGCATTTTCTCAGTTGGGGTTCCCGCCTCTCAGAAGACTCTAGTTTGTGTTGGATTTATCAAATACCTGTGAAAATCACATGACATGTGATTTTTCTTTTTTGCATGTTAATAATGTGAGTTACAGTCAATTTCCAAATGTTGAGCCAGCTTTACATGTTTAGAGTCAGTCCCACTTGGTCAATTCACTAATTTTGTCGGAGCCTATGTATGTGGATGAGAAATAGTTATCCTTTGTAAGATCTTTGGCTTTAGCGTTTGGATGATGTTGACCTTACAGGAGAAGGTGTGTTTCCTAGAAGAGATGATGGACATTTGGCATCATTTCTGAAATCTTTGGTAGAGATCACCAATAAACCCATGCTACCCTTCTGCTGTGTTGTTTTTTGTTTGGTTGGTTTTGGAGGCATTAACTGTGGATTCAGTTTTGTTGTTGTTGTTGTTAATGAATAAGGACATATACAAATTATCTATTTCTTTTTATGTTAATTTTGATAGATTATCTCTCAAGGAATTAAGCCTATCTTATTTAAAGTATCAAATTTATGGGATACCCTTGTTTATGCATCCCTTCACTATCCTTTTAATCTCCATGGAATTATCAGCAATGACCTCTCTTTTACACCTGATATGAACACTGTCTTTTTCCTTTGTTCTTGATAAAACTGGTCTGAGAGTGTATCAATTTTATTAACCTTCTCAGAGATTAACTGTTGGCTGAGGTTTCTCCACCTGGTCCTGCAGTTCAGGTAGAGGCAAGGCAGTCACATCTGGCTTCCTCTGTGTCTGGATGACGACTGCAGACTGAAACTTCCCTCTTCCCAGAATTCTTATTGCCCTGCCTATACATCCTGCCTGGCTATTGACCAATCAACGTTTATTTAAAATACAAGTGACAGGGTATGGACCATTGTCCTGCAGCAATTAACTGCTCTGTGTTTTGTGAATTTTTCTCAAGTAATTTTCTGTTGCCAATTTTCTTTTTTTCTGCTATAATTTCATTAATTATATTGGATTAAGTTTGCCCTTATTTTTCTAGTTTTCTAAAATGTATTTCCATTGATGATTTTTAGATATTTCCCTCTTTGCTAAAAATCTCATGGATTGCTTCCACCACATCCCATAAGTATTGAAACATTTTAATTTGTATTTAGGTCATAATATTTTTAAATTTCTCTTGATACTGGTTTCCTCATGTGTATGCAGTATGTGTGGTGTGTATGCATGTGTGCATGTCTGTGGATACCTGTGCATTTGTGTGTATGGAGATACACAGTTTGTGTTGGTTGTCTTCAGTTGCTTTCCACCTTATCTGTGGAGGCTGAGTCTCTCACTTGAAAACAGAGCTTGTAAGTATAGCTAGTCTGTCTAGCCAGCTTGCTGTGGGAATCCCACCTCCACCTTCTGAGTGCTGAAATTATAGGCAGGCCACCAAGCCCAACCTGCATTACATGGGATGCGAACTCTGATCTCCACCATTGCTGGCCAGGCAGCAGCATAGTTTTAACCCCTGAGCCCCAAGCCATCTCCTTAGCCCTTGGAACTTTTTGGATTCCTGTGTCAGTTTCATCTAATCTTGAAGGACATCAAGATTTTGTAGCTCTCTTTTATTGGTTTCTATTCTAGTTCTACTGTGTTCCAGGAGTATATAGTGTATGATTTCTATTATTTTAAATGTGTTAAATGTTTTATGGCCAAGAATGTGGCCTGTCTTGGTGAACATTCCATGTAAGTTTGAGAAGAATGCATTGTCTGCTGTTTTCAGATAAAGTGATGTATAAGTATCATGTACATTCAGTTGGTTGAGAGTGGCCATGTTCATTTTAACTACCTCTGACTCATATGCTCGCTGTTAATGACTGATAGAGACTCTCAAATGGTCCCCATTATAATATGGATGTGCCCGTTTCTTCTTAGCACTATCCACTTTTTCTTGTGTGTTTTGTCATTCTATTCATATTTGAAATGTGCAAACAGAATGTAATTAAAATTTCTTCTCTCTTTAGTAGAAGTGAGGCTGAATTTTATATATAATGGTAGCTTGTTGTTCATGTGTTCTTTATTTAATGTTCTATTGTAGGTTGTGTTTTGTTTTTGTTTTGACAGACTGTGTCTAGACATGTCTCCTTTTATTCCTTTTGCCTGGAATTTGATGCCTCTGTTTAGTCAGCGAGGGAAGCTGTATTTTCTGGCTTCTGTATCTATTATATCATATTTCCTTGGTTTTTGTTTTGTCCTTTTGTGGTGGGTTTTCATTTTAATATCAGTCACCCACAACTTCAATTAGCCTCCTGTCCACCTTGAATAATATTAATCAAACCTTTGCATATTTTGCTTCCTGCCATTTTTTAACATAACAATTAAAAGCAGAGCACAGAATGAAACAGCTGAGGCTGGGATTCTGGCTCCCACACTTACTAGTTGGCGTACTTGAAGCAAATTCCTTAGCCTCTCTCCATTTCCACAGTCTAAAATATGTACAACAATAATAGAGCATGTCTATGGTGTTCCTGGAAGAATTAAAGGAGTAATTGCATATTAAATACTTAAGATGCTTTATAGTGTAGTGATGCTATATAGTATAATACATAGCATAATTGTGTTATAGTTTTATATAGGTATCATATAATAATGTGACCCAAGTGTTATCAATTGTTGAGCATCCCTGTCACCCTTGTTATTGTTCCTGGTAGACTGGACATCTCACTTGTGATTGCACCTTTCCATCTCGTCTCAGCTTATTTTCTTTTTTTAAATTTTTTTATTAAAAATTTCTACCTCCCCTCCTCCCATTTCCCTCCCC